>JAJEJO010004593.1:0-96600 GCA_020662805.1 Glaucomys volans | reverse complement strand
TCCCCAGCACCACAAAACAAAAAAAAAAAAAAAAAAAAAAAAAAAAACAACGAAAGTGAGTGTCCAGTGAGCCCCTGGCTTAAAGGATGTAGTGACCAAGTCCCAGAGTTGCGCTTGAGACATCACATCTTCCGTGGAACCTGCAATGGTGGGGAAGAGCATTCTACTTCTCCATGAGGCCTATAGTGACCTTGAGATGGTCTCCTGGTTCCCTCACATCCCTCCCCACAAAGTGTGAGTTTCAATACACACCCAGCGTATGCAGTAGTCTCCAGGTCTCCTCTTGTTTTCAACAGGAAAGTCCCAACACACTACCAACTTGGGTTAGTAGGCTCTTGGACAAATCCCCACTGCCTTCTGTTGGAGCCTCCTGTTTCTTCTCAGTAAGTGAAGCAGTTGTGGTTCTCAAGTGAGGGTGGTACAGCACTGCTGAGGGTGGTGGGAATGGGGGGGGGCACCTGTGGTTATCACAAAGACTTGGAGAGAGAGCTATTGGCATTGAGCACCCAGGAGCCAGCAATGCTGAACATTCTGTAGATTGCACCGGAAATCCTGTTTTAAACTACTGGATGATTAAGAGTCTATACCCACAGGGGTGTGCTCAGTGGTAGAACATTTGGCTAGTATGCAGGAGGCCCTAGGTTTCATCCCCAGCACCATTTAAAAAAAAAAGTGTACACAGCAGTTTCTTCTTAAATATAGATAAAGCCACTTTAGACTTTGAAGTTCTGGCTCCTTGGAGTAGAATGTTAAAGGGAAAGTGATAAATAGCTCATGATTTGTATGGGGCTTTTCAAACAGGGTTTTCAGTTCTGGGTGACTTTCTAAAGAAACACTTTTGCTGTGACTGGAGGCTTTCTGGCACGTTCCTAATGCCTGCGAGCTCTGAAGATCTAAAGCCATGATCACATTAAGCACAGATGTCCTATGAGTCAGAAAGTGTTCTGCTGATAAAATTGTATGGCAGAATTTTCCAGAGTTAGGCATATATTTTTTTTTTCCTTAAGCATACCTGATTTTGTCTACTACTGAGAGCTAATGGAATATTTGGCAAAGTCTGACTGCAGCACACATTGTGAAGGGGCCTATTTTCAGAGCAACTGCAGGTGTCTCTGCTGGTGCTTTTTGTTTTGTTTTGTTTTGTTTTGTTTTGTTGGTCCCCCTGGATCATATAAGAACCTTCTACCTACATTTTAGTCATTCTTTATTAATGATGGCTTGGATTTGGGATGTGTCCCAAAGTCTCACTTCTCTTTTGGGAGAAGTCTCTCACTTCACGTTTGAGAAGTAATTGAATCATGAGGGCTCTGACCTCATCATTGAATCCATTGATGGACTACCTAGTAGGTCACTTGGAGTAGGTTCCTGAGAGTTTATCTTCTCCTAGGCTCCTTCCTCTCTCATCCTCTACTTCCCAGCTGCTATAAGCTGAGCAACTTTCCTCTACCACACACTTCCACCGTGATGTTCTGTCTCACCTCAGGCCTAGAACAATGGAGCTGGCCCACCATGGACTGAATCTTCTGAAACTGGGAGACAAAATAAATCATTCCTACTCTAAGTTGTTCTTGTCCATTATTTTGGGTCACAGCAACAAAAATTAAACTTAACACAACTGTTATTTTTATTGTATCTTAGTACCATGTGTATTATAATTAACTTTGTATTTTTTATCAACTCACTTTAAAAAGTACTTGTTTACCTCTGAAGTAATTTCTGTGAAGTGATAAACTATATTTTAAAATACACTTTAAGGGCTGGGGATACAGCTCAGTTGGTAGAGTGTTTGCCTCGCAAGCACAAGGCCCTGGGTTCAATCCCCAGCACCGCAAAAAAACAAACAAACAAACAAAAAAACACTTTAAAATATATGTATAACTCTTAAAAATTTTACAGTTCTTCCATATACTACCTCCCTTAAATAATCTCAATAAGTATAGCCATAACCATATGTTACAGAAATGATAGAAAGGATTTTTAAAACTCAGAATTCTACATGGATAACAGAAGGATTAAAAAAGAGTACCTGTACCTACCAGCATGGTGTTGCAAATCTGTAATCCCAGAGACTCAGGAGGATGCTCTGTTTAAGGCCAGCCTGGACAACACAGCAAGACCCCATCTCAAGAAAACAAAACAGAAGTGCAGTAGGGTTAATAAATAGTGGTGCTAGTGAGACTGAGTACCAGAAGCCTTGCACTTTTCATCTGACCTCAGGAATGGAGACAGGAAGTTCATGTTCCTCAATGCCTCACAGTCAAATTCCCAATTTATCCATAGACTCATGTTATCTGGGGAAGGTTCACATGTGGTCAAAGCCCCTCTACCACATAAATCCATAAAAAGGAATTAGAACCTTCTCTTTTTCTTTCAATATGTGTTGACTATGCCTTTTTCTTTGAAATTACTGAATAATCACAATGATTGTTGTTCTTCATGGAAGGAGGTCCAGCAAGGTGTCAGAATTCTATGTCAAAAGAAAGGATTCCAGGACAACCAGTGAAACAATAGCTGTACTCCATTTGTGTTCAATGAATCAATAAGTAAATAAAAATAAATAAATAAAAGAAAAGAAAAAAAGTAAATGTATTAATAAAAAAAAAAAAAGAAAGGATTCCATTTATAGGAAACTAGTGCCAGTCCATTGTCAAGTCCACACTCTGCATAGATTTTGTTTAGTTTGCTTCTTGTAAACTCCACATGGGCAAGGATCCTTCCCTGTTTTATTCAGAGTTGGAGCACCTAGGTTCAACACATACAAGGCTCTTAATAGACACTGATTGAATGAGTGAATGAACCTCAGCTGTTTCCCAGTGTCAGTGACAAGAGCTATAAGACTTTTAAGAAGGTAAAGAAACCTGACCCTGACCTTCTAGGATGAAGGGGTCAAGGAGAAGTGAGGCAAGCCAACAATAGGCTTTTCATGGACTCTGTCACACAGTGGCAGATAGCATGAACTTAGGCACCAAATACCACCTTTTGTACCTTGCAGCCCACTTCAGACACTTAGCACTTTAGCCCAGGAGTACTGAAGGTGCCTATGCGCCCTCTCCTTGGACAGCTCCCACTGATTTGCAGATGACTGTCTGATGCGTTGTTGTTTGGTCTTACCTTTTTAACAGTCTTTGCAGCTAGCAAATTGATAGTAATGCGTGGTTATTCAGGACTCAGAACTCTTGATTCCCTTCCTTTTGGCTCCATCCCAAGCCAAAGCTACGCTGGCAACCTAACACCTGCCCTCTTTTCCGGGAAGCTCTTCCAACTTCAACAGTGCTGTCCAAATTTCATTTCATTTTATGTTTTAATACAAATATTTTAAAACATTTATATCTGAAAACAACTTTCATAACCTTGTAAAATGTCCCCTATCTGAATAAATCTCCAAATCAAAGGAAAAAAATCATTGGACAGATCCCGTCTTGATCTGGGGTTTGGAAAATAGGTTTACCACACTGCGTTCTTGGCTATGACCCATTTCTCACAAAACCAGCACCAGGGCACGGTCGGGCATCCGTGCGCAGTGCGTTCCTACTGTTCCCAGACTTTGTAAGGTGGATGCGGGGAGACCGGCTCCTCGCACAGCCCGAGCAGGCGCCTGGTAAATACCCGCAAGGTGAATTAATTATCTCCCCTGGGAGCTTATGTGGGAGGGGGGCGCCAGGTGTGGGAGTACTTGACCTTGGAGGAGCCTAGCCCTTCCTCCACCCCGGGAGACCGGGGGATAGCAGTCCCGCGTTCCAGCCCTGAGCCGCGCCCGCCAGCGGCTGGGACTCCCGGGGCTGCGCAGGAGGCAGCCTTCTCCCGGGGGTCCTTCGGCTGGCGGCGCCCTGGGAGCCCGCGGGGCGGCTGCACCCACGCCCAGCAGCCCAGGGCCGAGCGGCCGTCCAGGGGGATTTGTCAGCGCGCCCTATATAGCCGCAGACAGCTGCCATCTGTTATGTTTAGTAACACCACCACGCGCTCCCCCCTCCCTGTGAATAAGCCCGCCTTGATCATTAAGCCAGGAAGATATATTTTAACGACTCTGTTGCAAGCAGGCCTCACTCATCAGCGGCTGTCTGCAGCAGAATCGCCCTTTCTCTCTGCCTCCTGGGCGCTTTTTGTGCAGGAAGTCAGGTCGACGGTGGGCCGGGGCCTACAGGCAGGTGCTTACAGGAAAAGACAGCTCCTCCCTCCGTGGGCTCAGCGAAGAGAAAAATCTGTGATGTGTGCACCCTTTAAATGCATCGCATTTCAGTTCTGCAAATTCCAAGTGTAAATTGGGCTAGAATATGATTGTGAATCAGACCAGACGTCATGATTAATTTATCACCGTGCTCCAGATACATCAGTTAAAATAATATGAATTTAAAGCAACGGTTCCTCCTGCCTTTGTGTTTGCTGGTGAGCTCTAAGGAACAGATCACTAGAGAAATAAAGGAACTAAGATTTCACTCTCTTCCTGTATTAGGAGAGCATGAACAGAATAAAACATTCTCAGCCAGATTTCTTCACACCGTTTGAAATTGAATCTGCCCAGTTGGCATTTTATGTTAATTGTTGTACCACTTTTTAAAATCTATTTTTGTGGGGCTAGGATCAAGCCCAAAGCTCACACTCTATCACTGAGCCACACCCACAACCTGTGTGCCACTTTGATTAGCAAACCCTGAACTGCGGGTCAACACTGGGGATGAGCCACTCCAGAGATGCCTGAAGTTCTGGTTCCCAAACTGGTAGATTATTGATACTCTCCAGGGCCTTGCCACCCACAGTGTGACCCATGAAGTGGCAGCACAAGCATCACTTTTGTGATACTTGGAAATGCAAAATAAATTTTTAGCAAGAGCTCCCCCCCAACCCCAAAATTTAAGAACTAGTTTTCTAAAACCACAGATACTACAGATACTTTTGCCCATACATCTGTACATGTTTAGTAAGCAGCCCAGATTCTTACAGGTTGAGGAGGCAGGTGTGGAGGTCACTGGTCTCTAGGGTCTAAGGCTGAGATGATTTTTCTGCTCATCATCTCAGCCAAATTTATTGAATCAGTTGAACCGTCTTAAGGTGTGATAAAGGTTTATCTGTTTAGTCATCCATGCATTACAGATGCAAGAAAGTTTATTAATACAGCATTTGGTTAAGTGACAACATATCTAATGCTCCAATTAGGAAAGCTCAGAACAGGAAGATTTTCTCGTTATGTAACTGGCCCATTCACTCCCAGACTGTAAGCATGAGAAAACCTTTTGCTGGCCATCAAAGGCACTCCCCACCCCATTCAAGTAGTCTGACTTTATTTGTAACAGTACCTTTCATTCAGAAGGAAACAAAAGTCCTTTATGCGGTTGCTCAGCATTGTTGAAGGCTGCACTAGAGGACTGTGTCTAGTTCTGGACTTCCCAATAAAAGAGGGGTGTGGAGATCTTGACAGAGATTCAGAAGAAATTCATAAAGCTTATTTTTAAAATTCAAAATAGATCTTCGAATTGTGGAACATTATCTAAAAGACCATCATCTGTCATGATACAAATGATGTGAAGTGAGTCCTTTGCTGTAGTTGAGATATTTCTACTTGAAGAGAAAAAAGTATGTATTGTAGTGATGAGTGCAGGAAAAGAAAAGAATGCCCTGGGATTGCCCAAGTTCTAACCTTGGCTGCACATTTCAGCCACCTGGGAGAGTTTAAAAATCCCAGTGCCCATAGAGTGAGAATCTTTGTGGGTGGGACCCAGGCATCAGTTTTTCAAGGTCACTGAGTAACTCCAATGTGCAGCTCCCAGCTGTGCTTCTTCAACTTTAATATCATTAGCACTGCCCACCTAGAGAGTTTGTTAAAATGCAGATTCTGATTCAGCAGGTATAGGTGAGGCCAGAGTTTCTGCAGTTCTTTTTTTCTTTCTTCTTCTTCTTCTTCTTCTTTTTCGTCTTGTTCTTCTTTTTTTTCTTTTTTTTTTTCTTCTTTTTTTTTTTTTTTTTTTTTTGTACCAGGGGTTGAACCTAGAGGTGCTTAAAGACTGAACCACATCCTCAGCCCTTTCTTTTTCTTATTTTTTGTTTGTTTGTTTGTTTGAGACAGTCTTGCTAAGTTGCTTAGGGCCTTGCTAAGTGCTGAGGTTGGCTTTGAACTTGTGATCCTCCTGCATCAGCCTCCCTAGGATTACAGCTAGGATTACAGGTGTGAGCCATCCTGACTAGTGAGTTTTTGCAATTCTATGAACCATTCAGGTGATATCAAAGCTCTGGGCCCTGGACTAGGCTTGAGTAGTAGCAAGGGGATAGAAGAGCTTTAAATTAGTCTAAACTTTCTTCTAGGAAGAGTTCATGATTTTATTTTTAGGCCATCTCTATGTCCCTATATCTCTATGGCTCTATGACAGTTGTCAACATGCAAAAGAGATACCTTAACAACCACAGAAGTCAATGGAAACAAAACCAGGGCTGGGGTGTAGGTTAGTGGTAGAATACCTGCCGAACGTCCTGAAAAACAATGTTTTGGAAAAAACCATTTACAAACAGTATCTCACCAAATTGAAAATTATTTACGGAGAATTTAAAGGACGGAATTTTTTTCTGGGCTGTATTGCCATTCCTATTCTCATGTTACCATTTCTTCAAGATGACTTCAGTAATAACAAAGTTGTATCTGGAGCAGATGGTCAAGTACAGGGGCACCTGGGGTGCTGACACTGCTACATCTATGCTCGTGACATCTAATCCAAAGCTGAGCCACCTCAGAATCTACAGGTTTCTCTGAGTTCTGGGCATAATTAAGAACCAGTCACTTTGTCAACATGATGGGATAAGTAGGTAAGACAAAAATCTACCTATTATCTATATCTATCTATCTATCTATCTATCTATCTATCTATCATCTATCTATCTATCATCTATCTATCTATGCATCTATCTATCTAGTACTGGGGATGGAACTTGGGTTTCACACATGCTAGGCAAGTGTTCTACCACTGAACTACTTATCCAGCCCCAAATTTAAAATGTTTTAAACTTTGAAATGTCCACAGAAGGGCCGGGGATGTAGCTGGCACTGCAAAAAAACAAAAAACAAAACAAAACAACAAAAAACTGTCCACAGTAATATTTACAGTCAGTCTGAATAACATAAGTTTACATGTACTATCTTGTTCGGTCCTCTTACCAACCCCATGGGTAGTTACTACTACTATCCCTATTTTACAAGTCAGATGACAGGGCTCAAAGCACTTGCCCAAGTACCTTCAACTAGAAATTGGCAGACCCAAGATTGGAATCTACTCTACTTGATTCCAGAATCTTCAGACTAAGCTCAAACATGTGATAATACATCTAATTTGTGATTTAGAATTTTCTATAGCTATTTCTACTGCTATAAGCAGCAATATTTATGTTTTTCTTAGATTTTGATCTAAATATTTTCAAAGGCAGCCTTTTAATTTTTGAATTAGCTGGGTTCCCCAAAGATAAACTCTGTAAAGGTCAGATGTTAACTTAATCCTCTTTGGGTTATCGTTGAAAAAGATCAGCCGAATTGACCTTGATGAGCTGCCTGAGGCTTGGGCACAGACAGTCTCTTCCACATCAGTGAACACAGACAACTGCTGTTATGGGAAGGGGCATTTTGTATGCTTTTGATAGCAGGCAAATTTGGTTTTTTTGACAAGGCCCGGAGTATAAAGACTTAATATCCATCTTCAATGTGAATCGAATCGTGCCCTAGTGACACCAGATCCTCAGCCCTAGGGAACACCAGGCTGGCAGCCTGGGGGCCGCATTAGGCTGGCTCAATGACCAGGAGAAGAAACAGAGCCTGACAGGAGCAGAATTACATCGCCAGAAAGCGGGTGGGGATGCGGGGCGCTCAACACGCGCGCACCGGCAGGCCTCTGGCGCAGAGCGAAAGCCAGTCACTGCAAAGGCCCGCGGTTCACCTAACAACTTGCTTAAGGACAGTCAGGATTTCCAAGATATCAACCCAGTACACTGTGTGCCTACAAAGAACAGATCTATCAGCTTTGAATCATAACTTTGTACATGATGGACACAAGAAGGCATCGCTGGCCAGCAGGAGTGGTGGCACCTGCCTGTCATCCTGCCGACTCACGAGGCTGAGGCAGGGATGTCGAGGTCACCCTCAGCAACTTACAGAAAGTCTGTCTCAAAAATAAGAAGTAAAAAGAGCTGAAGAGCTGGAGATGTGGCTCAGTGCAGACAGCCCCGGGGATTGGCCTCAGTACTGGGGAGGGAAAAAAAAGAGGGACAGGAGGAAACATCACTGGCTGGGCCTGTAAAGATGGGAGCTTGCTGAGCCACCACGACAAAACGCTGTTGCAAGGATGCCAACGGTGAAGTCTGGCCCTGAGCCTCCTGCATCCACCCTGCTGGAATGGGAAAAGCTAAGACCCACACACAGCCTAGCTCCCATTGGCGGAATGGATACCCCAGCAGGGTCCATCAGAGTCCTTCCCAGCTGGTCTCCCTCCCTCCCTCTCTCCCTTTTCCTCTCCTTCTCCCCCTCCCACTCCTTAACTGGAAGTCAAAAAAGGAAACTCTGTCTCACCCGTGACCCTGGTAGAGGGATTGAGGCTTGGAAGCTGTTAGCATCCATTTTTCCTTCCAGTGGAGGAAGCTACCCTGACCACCATAGAAGATAAGAAAGGACAGGGAGAGAGTATGGAGAGGGCTCAGGGGCCTGGTCCAGTTGTTCCTGAGGCCCAGGTGCATTCCTAACCAGCCACAATTTAGTTATGCCACTGTAGATACTCTGAGCTAATAAATTCCCCCTTTGTCTAACCTAGTGTGAATTGTTTCCATCAATGGTAACCAAGAAAGTCCTGACTCATACTAGGAAATGGGTAGAATTTGATTTTAGCCTCTCCTTCTTCCTTTTTAAATCTTCTCTCAAGCAGACAAGCAATGCTGTCCTACACAGGACACTGTTATTTATCCCATTTAAAAACATGCCCTATGATGACTTCTCCTCAAAGAATTTGGTCCTTGACTTTTAAGAAAATTGAAGAATTTTGAAATCTCTTCTTTGAAGAAAATCTGCATTTCTTTTTCTTAATAGTGGAAAAAGGAGCCGGGCATGGTGGTGCACGCCTGTAATCCAAGCGACTTGGGAGGCTGAGTCAGGAGGATCTCGAGTTCAAAGCCAGCCTCAGCAACTTAGCGAGTACCTAAGTAACTCAGTGAGACCCTGTCTCTAAATAAAATACAAAATAGGGCTGGGGATGTGGCTCAGTGGCCGAGTGTCCCTGAGTTCAATCCCTGGTTCCAAAAAAAAAAAAAAAATAGTGGAAAAAGGAATCCATTCAACTTGATAAGTTTCTATGTGAGGTGAGAATTGATCTTCCTGCTATTGCTCAGATGGTCACAATGGGAATCCTAGAGGTGAGGAGTAGAAAGGAATGGGTATGTGTTGAATGTTCATCATGGGACTGATAATGAGTGAAGGGTATTTTACAAAATAACCTTTTTTTTTCATTAAACCTCACAATCACAGCTAAGAATTGCTAGTCCATTTAGTAAATGTATTTGAGAAATATTTTAACTATTTTCTAATCCCTTTACCTGTATCCTTCCTCATACCATTCAACATCCATGGGGACTTTATATGCCCTCCCTTTAGGGTATCACTAGTATGCCTAGAAGAAAGAAGAAAATTCTTGGTGTTTGAATTCAAAGGCAGATTTGAAATCTGTAACAGATGCAATTGACTTTTTTTTTTTTTTTTTTGGAACTGGGGATTGAACCCAGGGGCACTCCACCACTGAGCCACATCCCCAGCCCTATTTTGTATTTTATTTAGAGACAGGGTCTCACTGAGTTGCTTAGGGCCTCGCTAAATTGCTGAGGCTGGCTTTGAACTCCCGATCCTCCTGCCTCAGCCTCCCAAGCGCTGGGATTACAGGCATGCGCCACCGCGCCTGGCTTGACTTTCATGTGTAAGAGCCAGGCTGTTCAATATATATTTTTTTAGATTCTAAAAGTTTATTTCCTATTTTTTGGAGGGGGGTACCAGGAATTTAATGCAGGGGTGCTTACCCCAGCCCTTTATTTATTGATTTATTTTTATTTGAAACAGGGTTGCTGAGGGTCTCAGTAGGTTGCCCAGACCAGTCTTGAACTTGATATCCTCCTGCCTCAGCCTCCTGAGTCACTAGGATGACAGATATGTACGCCCAGTTAAAATTGTGGTTCTAAATGCTAAGGGTTAAAGATGAAAAGACCTAAGAGTCTAAACTTACACTACAAGCCAAGAGTCAGCAAACTGCAGGGTAAAGTTCTTTGTAAATAAAGTTTTATTGAAACACAGCCATACCTATTTGGTTACGTGTGGTCTATGGCTGTTCTCACAGAACAGCAGAGTTGTTGTAACAGAGAATAGTCTACAAAGTCTAACATATTTGCTATTTGACCCTTTTCAGGAAGTTTCCTGATCCCTGCATAAACCATAGAAAAGAGGAAGAAGATAAGGAGATGTTCCCTCCTTGAGGAGATAAGGGCTTTGCCTATAATGGAAAACGACTAGACTTCAGAGCTTTCAGGGCCCTGGAGAAAAGGCACAGAGTCGACCATCCTGAGCTAAGTCCAAAAAGGGAATAGGAAATAGAAACTACAGATCAACTAGAAGGGAATTGAGAGCAGAAAAATCTTTGCTTTCTTAATTAATTAACAGAGGGTCTGAGGGTAACTTCAATGCACAGTGGTCTGCAGAAGTATCCGGAAGTTTCCTTTGTTCTCTACAAAGGGCTAGAGGTGATTGAGAAGGCCACTGACAAATGGGCTAAAACATACACGTGGGCAACTCCAGCTGACCAAGCAATCCGATGGGACCAAGCTGATATCTAAATGCCTAGGTAGAGGGTGAGGATGCCACACGGCCCACCCTCAATGCCAGGATAATTCTCAGAGCACATATTTCTCCCTCAAAACTTAAGTTACCCCTAGAGAAGAGGAAATAGAAGTTAGGATCATTGACTAAGTGGCTTCCAAAGGGTAAGTGGGCTGTTTGTAGGGTTTATATCTACCCAACTGTTAAGCCATGTTTTTTAGTTTATCCTTTAGAAGTTCTACCCCAGCAAAGAGTCATCAACATTATGATAATAATACTGGTGTTGAAGGTAGCATGGCCCAGAACTTTCTGCTATAATGAAACATTCTCTATCCGTACTGTTCAATATGGTAGTTTCTAGCCACACATGTCTGTAATACACTTTTTAAGTATGGCTAGTACAACCAAAAAATTGAATTTTTATTTTTTCCACATTTTTTTGGTGCTTTATTGTTGTACGTGTTGATGGGATTTGTTGTGACATATTCGTACATGCACACAACAATATAACAATGTAATTTGGCTAATATCAAAAAATTAAATTTTTAAATTCATCTGATGTTCATTAGCTTACATTTTAATTTAAATAGCCACAGGGCTGAGGGTGTAGCTCCATGGTACAGCATTTCCCTGGCATACATGAGGCCATGAGTTAAAAAAGAGAAAGAAGAAAAAATAAACAGTCACAGTACAGATCTAAGACGTCAGATTATTTTGCAGGTACAGCATGTTCTAGTCTCACTTTAAACTCAAAGGGGGTAACTGAAGAAATCTGGTTTAAGGGACAGTGAACATCTTGACCTGTCTTCTAGTACCCTCAGCATTGAAGTGACTGGAGTGTTCTGGCAGGTTCTCGGGCATCGTACAGAACCCAACTGAAGAAACACAGTACAAGTTGTTTGCCTTGACAATGCATCAAAAGCTTTTATTTGGATCCTTACCGCCCATCTGGTACTGCTGTGGGAAGACAACAAAAGAGATTTGAGATGAAGAAAAACATAGATCAAAAAAAGAAATCCAAGTTAAGGAGCAGAGGTGGAGGTACAAGGTCAGGGTGGAGGAGGAGATTAAAAGTGCCTGAAAGGCAGCATCCTCAGCTGCAGGCCTTTCCGCTCCCAGGCCTGTCCAGGTCCCCCTGGGCCTCTCTCTGCACTGGGCTGCATTTGACCTGCCCTCATCCCTTCTGTCCTCTTCCTTTGAGCCTATAATTATGGACACCAGGTGTGCTGCTCCTACTCCTTGGTGGCGACTATCATTACCTGGAGCTGCAAAAGGTAATTTGCCAACCTTCATCCACATTTCTTTTTAAAAGCAGGATATGCTGGGTGTCATGTTACATCACTCAGGAGCCTGAGACAATAACAGAGGAAATGGAATTTACCCAGGGAACAAAAGAGTCTGCAGCTCACTTTTCCTTAAGCCCTGGATAACAGGTAGGATTGACTGCAGGGCTCTGGGGGACCAGGACCATGTCCAGGACTGGGAAGGGGCTCACTGCAGGAGAAGCCAGGAGGTAGGTGCTCAGTAGCCATTTGGGGGGCTTTTGCTCTAATGCCAGATTGAGATGGAGGCTGTAACTTTTCTACTCAATAGGTTGTAAGTGGGACCACAGAGTGCTTAGGATCCTGGTTCTAAAGCCATAAAGACACACTCTTGAGTTCAAATTCTGACTTTACCGGTTAATAATCTTGTACCTTCAGGCAGGTCACACACCCTAAGCCCCAGTTTTTCATCTGAGTAAAGGTGATGGTGGGTTACATGCCTGTGTTGTGGTGTTATTTTGCAGATTTAAATAAGATGCTGCTTGGGAGGCACTTGGCATAGGGCAAATGCATCATCAATGTCAACTGTGTGGCGATGCCAGTTGAGAGCCCTCCCTGGCCCTGAGTGAAGTGGCTGTGGGAGGGCAGCCACATCCAGCACATCCCTCAAAGCCTGTATATCTTCTGTCTTGAGGATAATGATGTGTCTGAAGCTGTGTTCATGTCTCCTGCTTCTGGGGGCCCCTGTGTCTCTTCCTTAAGAAGGGGTACTAATGCTCTGTCTGAGGTGGGAGAGGAGAAATTTTAAAAATAGGTAAAAAGGAGATCTAAGGAAAAGGCAAGGAAATATCATTTTAATATAAGATGCCACATGCCTTTCCAGGCCCATCACTCCCCATGCCAGTCTCTCTCCCAGGGCTGTCATGCCAAATTTCTGGAAATCTTCAAATCTACTTTGTGTACTGTTAATTAGCCCACCAACAAATAGATTAAGCAAAAAGAGATATATTTTGATAAAACAATAATTTATCTTTGTCTACTGATCAGCCAAAGGATCTGTGAACAATCAGACCACACCATAAACCATCTTGAGATGGTTTTTCCATTTTTTGCCTACTTCTTATGTGGGCAGGTGGGTGAATCTGGCCAACCTGGGATCCAGGCAGTGTCCCTGGACTAGGCTGCTGATGAAGTAGCTCTCCTCCAGTGACTCCTCCTTTCCTGTCTTTACCAGGCTCATAAGACCTTCTGTTCTGGACTGAGAGGTTAGAAATTCCTCTCCACTGAATTACAGGAAACAAGAAATGAGTAATTAGTAAATAAATTTTATCTTGGGTGATGATGGATGAACAAATGCCTAATGGCTCCAATATAGGGTCCTCTAAGCTCTGGATATTCAGTGTGTCTCCTCTGGGGCTCTGCAGTGGTGGGAAAATGAGGCATGGGAAGCATTCACAAGGACTGCAATGAATCCCAGGGTTCCCTAGCAAGGGAGGGTCTGTCCCTTCAAGACCAGTGCATTTTCTTTTATAAATATATATATTGTTGATGGACCTTTATTAATTTTTAGGTGGCGCTGAGGATTGAACCCAGTGCCTCACACATGCTAGCTCTTTACCCCTGAGCCATGACAGACCTCAGCCCCCAGACCAGTGCATTTTGTTAGGAGCTGATTCTGGAGGATTTAGCAATCCTATTCTAGAAAGAAACTTTCCTGCTGCCCCTCCCTCCCCACCAGCATGAAGGCCTTCCTTCAGTGTCCTTTATGCCTTTGAGGAGTTGGTGGGGTACCAGTTCCCTGTCAGAGAGAGCGCACCAGAGAAGGATTAGCGATGAAGTGACATGGTGGTGTGGAGCACCTGCGAAGGAGAGGGCATGTGAGGACAACTTCCCCAGGATAAGTGCTTGGCATGCAGGCTTCATCTTGGTCCCTGCAACTGCCCACCCTCTATTTAAAACAATGAATTATGGTTTGCAAAGTAGACCAGTCAAATTCAATCACAGGGGTACAATTCATATTCACATCCCTGGAAGTCAATTCTTCTGGCCAGTAGGGAGCAATCCCTGAGACTGGGTGCCTTGAGTTCCCAACTGTATCAGGCTGGGCAGCCTCTGTGCTAGGTCTGGACTTTATAGTGCTGGCTTCTGTGCTCCCCAAAGGCTGAGAGCCTGTCCAAATAGATCAAAGGCAGTTTTTCAAAAGTCATGCTCCTCTTCTGAGAAAGTGATCTCTTCTGTGGTTATACGATTAATTGGCTGATCTGAATTTAAAAACCAAATGAAATTTAGGAGCAGCACCTGCTAGATGCCATCAGCTCAACCTCACCGTCCTGATCTGGAAAGAATCCTGTCTGAGGAGTGGAGTCACCCCACCTGCAACGTGGTGGACAGGCCCCTGTGTGAACCTCCCTCCACCCCAGGATAATCACGAGACTGGCTCTGTAAGGGCCGAGGACACCCAAGGAAACAAAGCCACTTGCTGTTCAGGAGGAACCTCAAGCCAACCACTATGGTTTACAGCTTTGAAGAAGTTCAAAGTGCCACAAAGAACTCAGAGTTCATCTGAATCCACAACTTCCAAGGCAAACATCTGAGTTGTGTCCCATGGAAGAATAATGTCAGCTGGTCTGTTGACAAGGGATGGAGGACTGGAAAACTGAATTCACTTTAAGATTTCTCTAGTGCTGGCTTCCAGGAAAAGAGGGGTCCTAGGTAAAGAGGGGTCCCAGGTATGCATATCACCTTAGCCAAGGCAGTGTGTCTCTCTGGCTCAGGGCAGCCTTGGGGGAATTGTTGCAAATTAGAATGTCAAGGACAGCCCCTGTCGACATTTCCCCTGGCCTCCTGGAGGTTTGCAAAAGCAACTGCACTGCCATAGGCTGGTTGTGCCTTTCTTGAACCCTTCTTGGTCCAGCATAACTGGGTGGGACACAAGAACATGTCTGGGAGACGCTGGGATGGGGCTTTATCTGCATCTCGGTGATAACTATCATTCACTGCTCTCATTATAGAGCAGGCCCTGAGTTTAACTGACCTACATGTTGGTCTCAGGGCAGAACTCACATTCCACAAAGCTGGTTCTGGCATTCTTCTACGCCCCTGTGCATTCACTGGCATGTCACCGAATTGTGTGCAAAATCTGTCATTGATCCACAATGACAGCAATCAGGTCTTTTCTATGTTTATCTCCTACAAGGATGAGCTCAGGGGCTTGCATATACTTTTGAAAATGTTAAGTAAACCCTCCACTTTGCATATTGGATGTGAGGCACTGCCCTGCCCTATGTCAGAGGTTGGCAATTGAGTCCAAAGTAGCCATTTCACAAGCTGACCTGTTGCCTAGGAGATGGCCTAGGGAGAGAGCTCAGGCCAGCGAGCATTCTTGACAATGAATGTTGACTAGCCGGCCTGTCAGATCTTGGGGAATTTGAATCAAAGCTCTGTGGAGGAGTCCATTACTTGGTGGCAGCTGATGTAGAAATAAATTGAATCATGAATGTGGTGGACTCTTTTTTTCTTTTCTTTCTTTTTTTTGGTACCAGGAATTGAACTCAGAGGTGTTTTACCACTGAGCTACATCTCCAGCCCTTTTTTATTTTTTGAGACAGGGTCCACAAAGTTGCTTAGGACCTCGCTCTTAGTTGCTGGGGCTGGCCTTGAACTTGCCATCCTCCTGCTTCAGCCTCTGTGGTGAACTCTTGAAAGCAAACAGCAATGGATGTCCATGGGTAAGAGGCTGAACCTTTATGTTTTTTTGTCCTGCTAAGCCAGTGTTTAGAAACATACTGGCTCTTCTACAATCACCATCCACATGTGTAAGTACTGCAAAATTGTTTGGCAACATACAGCAATAGGAAACACAGCTCACCTGCTAGTTCTCAGCTAAGCCACTGTTTTGAAATTTAGGTCAAGACCAAGAGCTCTCATCACCTGGAACTTCCTTCACCACACCCCCTTCCTCACCCACTTTCCTGTCCCCATTACTGACTGTGGAATGGAATCTCTGACTACTGTATTTAGATTAAACACCTCTGCCTTATTCCTCAGAGGAACTGAGGGTTGATAAATCAAGCTCTATTTGCATCAACTGCAGGAGTTTTTGGCTGAGGGGGAGCATTCTCAGGTTGCCGAAGATAGCATGTAGTCTTCTGCTATTAGCAGATATCGTCCACTGTGTAGGTGATTTTTGTGGATTCTTACTAATTTAAATCTTCTAAAGCACATTGTCTTTTTCTGTTCTCACTTTGCTTTGCTTGTTCCCAGGTAATGAGTAGTAGAGTCCGCTCAGTGAATCCATATCTATCCATACAGATCCACAGAAGATGCAAAACTATTTATATGACAGGCTTTGTCAACAAGTGTGACATGATGATCAGTAATGACTTGTGAGTTAGAAAATAAGTCTTGGGTTCAGTTAATATCATGGCCAGCCTGTACAAAAGTTCCTTTTCCAAATCATTGTTGATTTGAGGACAACCCATTTGGGATGTAGTTAGAAGAAACAAAAGATGACTGAGTTTCTGGTAGGATTTTTAAATTTTCTCTTCTTCCATTTTTGTCCAGAGCAGGGGGTGTGGGTGACTGAGCCCAGTGGTAGGAAATTTTTATGTAAATGTTTCCTGGAAGACACTGGTTCCTAAAAATCCCTGATCACTGGTTGGGGCCTCCTAAATGATAGCCGTCAGTAATTCTGATGGTTCCACATGTCCAAGGGCTTAAAGGTATGGGGCTGGTAAGAAACAAGGGGGTTTGGGGGTGGACCTCAGTGGTAGAGGACTTACCTAGCATGCATGAGACGCTGGGTTCCATCCCTAGTATCATAACAAAACAAGACAAAAACCAAAAAATAACCAAAGAAACAAAGGACCTGCTATTTCAGTCAAGATAGGGAATCAGGCACCAGGTTTATACTTCCACATGCAGCAACTAAGCAAACAGACAAAAGTTTCTCAAGACATTGGGCCATCAAGCAACAAGGCACAGGGATCCCTGAGAGAAAGGAACATAACTGATTAATGTCCCACCTTCCTGCATGGGGAGAGTTTCTGCAGATGACACAGAGGAGAGTGGACCAGGTGGAGCCCCTACGTTTATAGGGCAGACACAATCAGGAGTCTAGGGAAGCCAAGCTTATTAGATTCTGGAAAAGGGTCCCTGAGAGCTGAGGAGAGAAAGAGCTGAGGGTCTACAGAGGTCCCTGCAAGGCTTCAGCTGAGTTTCAAGCAGCAGGGGAGGAAACTACCCAAGACCCAGATAGGGCAGTCCAGCGCTGGATAATGAAACAGCTGCTACAGTTTGTAAACTGAGTGAGGTTTATTTCGCTGGGTAATTTTAGAAGTATCACCTTGGGCTGGGGATGTAGCTCAGTGGTAGAGTGCCGAGTGTGCCCAAGGCCCTGGGGTCCATTCCCAGTGCTGAGAAAAACAAAAGAAAATCTCTTGTATTTGATGTGCAAAGACCAGCTAGGAAAAAGCCTCCTTTTGCATTGGCTGCTAGGAAGACCCAACCCAAAGGAAGCATTTTATATTTTAGCCTTACTCCAGGCTTTTATTACTTTTGCTATTCTTGCTTTCTTTAATCTCAATTCTCTCTTTGAAAAAAAAATCACAAGATTCTGTATTTTTGAAAATCATCTTTTGGAATACAATATAAAACAAACAGTAAAATCAGGGCTCATGTTTTGAAAAGAAAAATTCTAGTGATGATTTTTGGGCAAGCCAAGGAGATAGATTAGTTTGTCCAAAACTTTCAGGAGGGATAAAAAAAAAATCATAGACATTGACAAGATGTGTAAATGAAAGGAAGAAAGGAAGGTAGATGTTCTCTCAGAAACGAAATGTTTTCAATAGGACATTGTCGATGTTCACTCTACTCTTCAGGGAAACTTGTCCTGCTCCTAGGCCAAAGACAGGGTAGGGGAAGAGGGAGACAGGAAACTTGAATGGGTGAAGACAGAGGAGGAGTCAGTCATCAACAAGGCTCACCACAGGAGGGGGGACCAACAGTGGGTCAAAGGCTCAGGATAGGGGCAGGAAGGAATGGGGTGAGAATATGTTAGGCACATTTGTGAATTTACAAAAGCTAAAGGTTGGGGAGCATATGGACCAAATGGAGTTTAGAAAATCACTGATGGGTGGATGAGAGTGAAATAGGCTATTTACAGTCTCTTAATAATCTCCCCATTGTGATATTAATTGCTAAGGGAAAAACAATGACTTCACCCTGGAGAAAAGCAGTGTCACCTTAACTGAGTGAGCAAAGAAAATAATGTCACTAGGGATGAGATGAATGGATACCTGCCTCCTGGTACAGCATTGAGTTGGCAGTGACACCAGGTCCATGGGGATGCTGGGAAACCCTGCACAGTCCGAAGCTGATGATGGGAAAGCCCTGCACCAACCCCAACCAAGGGATGTTCTCAGAATATCCAGCCTCTACTCCTCAAAAGCAGAAAAGTCAATGAAGACAAAGGCAGGCAGAAGAGAAACTGAGGAAGCATGATGACTGAATGCAATTCGAGATCCCGGTTTGAACACTGGAATGGAAAAAAAACAGCTATCATAGGCATTTTTGGGTAACTGATGAAATTCGAACATGGACAGTAGATGAGATAAGAATATTATATCAATGTTACATTTCCTGATTGTGATATTTATACTGTGATTATGTAAGAAAATATCCTCATGAAATATACATTGAAGCATTTAGAGATAAAAAAAAATCCACAATGTTCATAACTTCAGATGGTTCGGAAAATTTGTGCGTGCGTGTGTGGGGGGGAAGAGGGATATGTAAATATACTTTTATTGTACTGTTCTTTCATATAATATATAAAAGATGCTTAAGGCATATAATAAAACATACTTATTGTATATTTTAATATGTATATAAATATAATATTACCAAGTTAAAAGTCAGATGGTTTTTCTAGGATCACAGAATAAACATAAACTTAAGATGGTTTACAGTGTCAAGATGGACACACCAGATGGGCCTGGTGGCACATGCCTGCAATCCCAGTAAATCTGGAGCCTGAGGCAGAAGGATCCCAAGTTCAAAGCCAGCCTTAGCAATTTGGAGAGACCCTAAGCACCTGAGCAAGATCCTGCCTCAAAATAAAAAATAAAAAGGGGTCTGGAGATAGAGCTCAGTTGGTAGAGTGCTTGCCTTGCATGAATGCCCAGCATCACCTAAATAAATAAATAAATAAAAAAGGCTGGGGATGTAGCTCAGTGGTTAAGCACAACTGGGTTCAATCCCCAGTAACCACCCCCCAACACATACATGGATGGACATACCAAAGATCATGTGCTTTTTAAGAACCACCAGATCCCTATCTACCAACCTCCATTTTCAACTTGCCTGTGGAAAGCTACATGTATGTCTTTGCTCAAAAGACGAAAATATGCTGAAACTGCTTTCACGTAAAGAGGTGAGGGTTGGGGTGAAACTCGTGGAACATCGAAAGTCCTTGAAGGACTCCAAGATCCAATAAAGTTGAAGAATTAAGATTAGGGACATAGATCTGAATATTTCATTTAGGTTTTCTTTTTATCACATCATGACTGGGACCCCCTCCCCACACCCAAAATAAAACTTCTTGCTTTGAGTGGCAGCCAGAATAAAAGAAAGCATCCCAAACAACCCAAACTGAAGTGGTTAAAACTTTTCACCTGGTCTCCACACTCAGCAGGGCTAATGGGTCTGGGAGTCTCAGATATTTGCAGGGTGTGGGAGCAAGAACAAGCCCTCTGTAACAAATATCAGCCCTCACTTTTTTTTTTTTTTTGGAACCAGGGATTGAACTCAGGGACACTCGGCCACTGAGCCACATCCCCAGCCCTATTTTGTATTTTATTTAGAGACAGGGTCTCACTGAGTTGCTTAGGGCCTTGCTAAGTTGCTGAGGCTGGCTTTGAACTCGTGATCCTCCTGACTCAGCCTCCCAAGTCGCTTGGACTACAGGCATGCGCCACCACACCCGGCTGCCCTCACTTTTTAAGACAAGAAAAGAGCTGGGCTAATTCCAGGACTGGAATGGCAGCACCTTAAAAATCTGGGGTTCTTACCTCCTAGGATTTTATTTATTTCTGAACAAGTGACTGAATATAGTGTTTTCTTCCAAAGCCAGATATGAGGGTCTAGAACTGTGCTGTCCAAAATGGTAGCCATTGGGCTGGGGATATAGCTCAGTTGGTAGAGTGCCTGCCTTGCAAGCACAAGGCCCTGGGTTCAATCCCCAACACCGCCAAAAACAAAAACCACAAATACAAAATGGTAGCCACTAGCCACATGTACCTATTTAACTGAATTAAAACGAAAGACTCATATTGGCTACACTTCAAGTGCTCAATAGCCACACGTGGCTAATGGTTCCCATGTTGGATATTATTGCAGAATATCCTGTTGAACAGAACAAAAATGATGGATCATTTAAAAATTTTGCTTTCTATTTTCACGACTGGTGGTTTAGTACTCGAGGGAAGAATTCTTACACCAAGGTTCAAAACCAAGGTTCCAGTTGTCACCTGATCGTTTGGCATACAGAATATTTTTAAAGCCTGGGGTGGGACTATGTGCTATTATTGGCTGATCTATTAGTCAGTGAAGACTGAATTATGCTTTGACAAGTGACTCCCAACTCTCAGTGGTTTACAGTAACAAATGCTTATTTTTCATTCACACTGTATGTCAAATCATGAATCAACACTTGTGGCTCTGTCTCTGTCTTAATTCTGAAACCCAGGATAAAGGGTTGTCCCCCAATGGAGAGGGTCATGCTCATAACATGGAAAGGGGATGGCAGAACCACATCCCCTAGTGGTAGTTAAGTTCACATTTAACTGGCTAGAGCAAACCATATGGCTAGCCTGATGGCAGTGAGATGGAGATGTTTAATCTACCCCAAAGGAGGGTCCCACAGGAAATATCCTTCAGGAAGGGCCAAAGGCGTATTTTGAATAAAATGCTGCAACGGGGATGACTGGCCCAGACCATGAGGGAAAATGGTATTGCTGATAAAAATAGTGGTGTGAACACATTGAAGTTTTTACATGTTTTACCTTATTCTCCCCTTACTTTGCCCACAAGCTATCGTTAGTTAGTATGTGTTACTTAATGGAACTGTGATGGGTCTACATCACAGAGATGTCCTGGACTTCAAACAGGAACCGTCAACACACACTGTGTTGTCTCCCTTGGGGTGGGGGTGGGGCTCTTCCATTTTTGAAAATTGCACCATGTGAACCTGGAGCATTTTGGTGAGTTGCATAAAATGACATGGATGGACACTGAGAAAATAAGGTACAGCACAGCAGACTGTTGCCACAGATTGTTACCCAGCATTCATCTTTTCCTAACTGCACATTGATGTCCTCTGGGAAGTCTCTTATACAGTAGCATGTGTGGTCTTGGTGCTTCACACAATTTTGGTGTCTGGAAGCCCAGAGGATATATCTTTCCTCTAATTGCCTTGGCTCCTATCCATTTCCAACCTGGCTTTTCAGCCTATAAGATTGTCAGTTGCTAATGGACTTTCTAAAAGTTCCACTGTTTTGCTTACTTTAGCTGAAGTCAGAAATCAAGGAGCTCTGGAAACAAAGAACCTAACTGATCTGTGCACTGTGTGGTAGACACTGTGCTAGGTGTTTCTATACATAGTCTGTCAGTTCTCACAGCCACTGACCACTCTCCAGAGGAAGACACACATGTAAAAAGCTAATTGCTGGTCAACAAGAATCCAAGAAACTATTAGTCTTGATTGAGGAGGAATTTAAAATGGTTAGTGCAGGAGCTGTTATTGGCAGGAATCAGAATTGATACTCACTAGCTAGGTAATAGGAAGAGAGAAGCAGTATACAAGCTTCCTGTGTCCAACCTTTGTCCAAAGTTGATGAGGCAGGAACAGAAAAGGCAGAGCTTGATCCAGTATTATAGAAAAAAAACTGGTGATCTCTTCAGCAAATGGTGCTGGGAAAACTGAGCATCCAGGGGCAAAAGAGCAAAATGGGATCCTTACATCACATAAAAACATTAACTCAATAGATCAAAGAACTCAATTTTAGAGCTAAAATTATGTGATTTTTAAAATTATATAGGTGAAAATCCTCAAGACCCTGGATTAGGCAATGATAGTTTCCAAGTATGACATCAAAAGCACAGGCAATTAAAAATTTTTGGGGGATGTTACCAAAATTAAAAACTTCTGTGCATAAGCATAAAAGGATATTACCCAGGGCTGGGGATATAGCTCAGTTGGTAGAGTGCCTGTCTTGCAAGCACAAGGCCCTGGGTTCAATTCCCAGCACCACAAAAAAAAAAAAAAAAAAGGATACTACCCACAGAATAAAAAGGTAATTCACAGAATATTTGCAAATCACATTTCTGGTAAGAGATTAATATTCATAAAACAGAATGAACTCCTTGAACTAACTCAACACACACACACACACACAACCCCACTTAAAAAGGGGCAAAGGTGAGCTGGGGATATGGCTCAATTGGTAGAGTGCTTGCCTCACAAGCACAAGGCCCTGGGTTCGATCCCCAGCACCGCCAAAAAAAAAAAAGGGGGGGGGTGCTAAAGGTGGGCTGGGGATATAGCTTATTTGGTAGAGTGCTTGCCTTGCAAACACAAGGCATTGGGTTCAATCCCCACCACTGGAAAAAGAAAAAAAAAAGGGCAAAGAATTGGGCTGAGGAGTAGCTCCTGCCCAATGTATGTGGGGCCTTGAATTTGAGTCCCAAGACCCCAAAGTGGGGGTGGTCAAATGGCTAAAAAGCCATGAAAAAATACTCAACATTAGGGAAATGCAATGAAATACCATTGCATTAGAATGGCTATTATTAAACAGAAAATAATCACTGACAAGGATGGGGAGAAACTGGAACCCCCTTCTACTGTTGGTGGCAATATTGCTGCCACCAAGGAAAAGTTTGAAAGTTCTTTAATTACATGGAATATAAAATTCCATTAGCAGCTATATACAAATGTTCACAGAAACATTTTTCATAATAGCCAAAGGTGGAAAAAACTCATGTGTTTTTCAGTGGAGGAACAGACAAAACTGTGGTATGTACATACACTGGAATATTGCTCTGCTGTAAAAAGAAAATTGCTACATGCCTCATTGGTGAACCTTGAAAACATGCTGAGTGGAGCACATAAAAGCTAATTGCTGGTCAACAAGAATCAGAGATGAGGAATTTAATGGGACAAACAGAAACAAAAGGACAAACAGTGTATGATATTCCACTTATCTGGAATTATCTAGAAAAGATAAATTCCTAGAGGCAGAAAGTAGAGTAGAGGTTACCAAGTTCTGAGGAAGAAGGAAGAGGGAATTACTCCTTAGTGTGTAGGAACTGTTTGGGGTGACAAAAGCTGTAAAGAGTGATGATCTGGGCTGGGATTGTAGTTCAGTGGTAGTGTACTTGCCCAGCATGTGTGAAGTACTAGGTTCGATTCTCAGCACTACCACATTAAAAATAAGTAAAATATTGTGCCCATCTACAACTAAAATTATGTATTTAAAAGAATAGTGATGACCACACAACATTGTCTTATTTAATGTCACTGAACTATACACTTAAAAATGGCTAAAATGGTAAATTTTGTTATGCATTTTATCACAATAAAATGACAAAAAAATAAAGCTGATGGGATCTTCCTTGGGAAGTTAATTGAAGTGATAATGTTGATCAAAGATGTTTGGAGGGGCTGGGGATGTGGTTCAATAGTAGAGCACTTGCTTGGCATGTTAGAGGGCCTAGGTTTGATCCCCAGTACTACCATCAACACCACCATCACCAAAAAAAAAAAAAAGTTTGTTAAATGTCTTTTCAAGCTTGAGATCTTTCTTTTTGTAGTTTATTTTGAATTATGAGATAAATTTACTATATTAACATTCTTCAATTTGTACAATAACCTATACCACCTAATGGACTTTTGTCTCTCCCCTGCAAAACAGTTCCAAAAGTTGTCCCCAAAGTTGGAGGTGTAGTCTAATCTAAAATATACAGGTGCTGAGGCAAAAATAAAATTTCCAGAAGCACCCCAGAAATAAGGAACCATCACCTAGAGACAATGACACTGATGTGTCACGAATACCACACCACGCATCTGCTGACACACAGTAGGATGCAGTTGAGACATCAGCTAGTTCTTAAGTGAACTGCCTGCCAATCTCAGATAGAAACTCAAAATTGCAGGTGTGAACAGCAGTGGGAGGCCTCCAACAGGCGTAGCTTGCCCTGTGGCACATTTCAGGATTAGTGACAACAGGGGTTCTTATTTGATATTGGTTAATGATTCTCCCCAGCAACACTGGGTAGGAGCTGGAGTGGCTGTAAGGTGAAGGACCCAGTATGTGAGCAGAGCCTCACTGTGGGCTTTTTGTTTTGTTGCTTACAACTTACATTCAGAGAATTTCTACAGAATTCACCAAGAATTCATTCTTGTTTGATTTATGACCTAGCTACCACTGGTGTGGGTTACTGCTTTAGTATGGGAGGGAAATTTTCTGATAGCCCTGAGATGTTCTGTCCAGATCATCACCTTAGGACAAAGAGACTTGCGTAATAGTTTTAGAAGCAGCTCAAAAATATGCACCCAACAATTAGAAATCATCTTAGTAATAAACTGCTAATAAATCAGAGCTATTTTATAAAGTTTAAATAATAAAAACATTGTCCACTTTAAGGACCTTTAAGGATGTGGAACATAACCGTTGCTTAGGGGTGGTAAAGGTCAGTGGCAGCAGGGAGTAAAAGTGAACAGGAACCCTCCACGTTTCATATGGTCTCAGGCTCTCTGGCCCCAGGCACTTAACTCCAAGGGCACAATTCAAATGACCACAACTCCTGGCACGTGCTGGCCAGACGCTAGCCAGGCCAAGGAAGTGCTGCTGGTCTGTGGTTGTGAAGCACACTTGACAACCTGCTCTGCTAGACTCAGTTCCTGTCTCTTTCAGGAGCTCCAGAACACTCCACCCAGGTGAAAGGTGTTACCTGGTCAGTGTTCTTGATTGGGCAGTCAGCCAGAATGACTTAATGACTGCAAGGTGTTCGACAGCACTCTTGCAGGGGGTGGTGCGTAGGAGGGAAGGGCAACTCCCTGTATTACAGAGCTTCTGGATTTGAGGGGAAAGCTGACTGGAGATAAGCAAAGGCTACTCTTACTAAGGTGTCTACAAACTCAGTGAAAGTGCTTTTCAAGCAGGTTCAGTGACTCAGGAGGCTAGGCAGGAGGAATGTAATCTCAAAGTCAGCCTGTCTCTACACAAAAGGACTGGGGATGTAGCTCAGTGATAGTGTCCCTGGGTTCAATCCCCAATACAAACAGCTGACTTTTCCTTAGGGATATACCTTTATTTTAAACCTCTCAGCCCCTGATACCCCTTTCTAAAGATAGAAAGTTCCTGGTAAGACCCAACATCCTCACTGGTCTCTGCTGCCATCTCTGTCCAAAGTTTGTTTTCCTTTGTGCGTCTGTTTTCTCTGTGTGTAAACTTCCTACTTGTCTGTGCCTAGGCAATCCAACCGCACCCAAAGGCTGGGTGGCCCACTTCTTCAGTTATGAGGAACACTGATCTTACTTCCAAACTATAAGCATCTATAATGTGAGCTCATTTCACATGTCCCAGTCCCTCTGCTTCAAGCATGTATCTCAAATGGCATAGTTCAAAAAAGACCATCTCCTGGTGCACACACACAGTGCCCATCTCATTGTCTCCACACACAAAGTCCTACTCAGTCAAGAATATACTGGATACCTGGTAGTGATTAGCGTTTGCTCTTTCAGGTCTCTGTGAGCTTGCATGTGATCTGCTTTGGCAGAAATTTGAGTAGGGAATAGCAAATCTAATGTTGGTAAGATCTCTGTTTTGAGTGAGACATGCATGTTCTTGGGACAGCTAGGAGACTAGTGTGGCTACAGAAGGCGGGAGAGGAATTTAGTAAGTCATAGGAACCAGATCATGGGGGTGCTTTGTACTTTGAAATGGTAGCCAGTACAGGGATCTGAAGAGAGGAGTGACATGATCCAAGGAGTGTAAAGGAGGATGCAGGAAGTCACCAGGGAAGAGAAGGCAACTTTCAGTGTGACCCTTCCAACCTTCACTGCAGAAGGATTTTTAAAGTTTTCCAGATCATTCGATCTTGAGGGCAGGGTGAGAACCACTGCTTCATAGAACCTGGGGAACTGATAACAAAAAGAAAATTTGTATCCATATCTTAACCTCATTTCAATTCCTTTTCTCATCAAAAAGTGACGGCTGACAACTGATATTGCACCGTCCTATCATTCCCCTAATTCATCCCCTTAGAAAGGGCTAGGAAAGCCTTAGTGGTGGGAGGAAAGGAGACATGCCTAGTGCGCCAACCAGTGACACAACAGTAATTGGTATAAAACATAAGGATGATTTATGATACCTAAATATCACTTTGAATTTCAGAAAAATAGAATTTTCTTAACTTTTAAAATACAATACCTTGTTTTTCACTTTAAATGACTTCAAGGTAAAGTTTAAGGAACTCAGATTCTAAAATTAAAAAGTACAATCATTTTTCACATGAAGTAACCAAATTTTTATACCTGAATGATTTCTGAAAAAATATTTGACATTCATTCTATAAAGTATCAAGACAATTCCAATAGATTTAAAGAACCAACCATGTGATCTTCAAAAATTGCTACTTCATTCTTCCTTATCTCAAGTTATGGAGACTTGCCCTCAGGAAGTTTCTTGGAACCCTGCTCCTCTTGGGATGACGTGTTTAAGGAAATTGTGGTCTTGTCAGATGCCAGGTCCATCTGGTCCTGAAGCAGGCAAACCTCTCTGAAGGTCAAGGTGAACTAGTAACACTACTGATAGTCACCTGGAGTTGACTTTGAACAAGAATATTTATACATGTATATGTAAATATATTTAAAAACATACTGTCATTCAACAGCTGGGCCAAAATAACATGTTGCAAAAATCAGCATAGAGTACATGGCAACAAACCTTTACAGTATGAAAGGATGAAGAATTTGATGATTTTTGAGTTTTCTAAAGAGTACTTACATAAGTTCTAACGAAGAATGTAGTCTGGGAACCTATATATATAAAATAAAACCTAAGGGAAAAAATAGAACAAAACAAAAAAGCATTCTGTAAACTTCCTGTGATTTAGGCACAAGAGCAGTTTCATTGCCTTTATTAAATGCTAAGACTACCTTATTATTAAGGATTGTTGCAGTAGGGTGTTTGTTGAAATACATCAAGAAAGGTGGTTATATATAAAGTTAAATTCACACGGATTATATGAATGTTTACTTGCTCTGCCTAATGACAAGGAAAGTCATTTCCTATATCCTCCTATTACATCTACTCACTAGAAAATTTTGTCAGGAATGGAAACTTTCGTTTAAAAAGTTTTCAATGTTGTAAATAATTGAGAATAACTGTGCTATTATAAGATGAATCTTTGCAAAAATATTTTCATTACATAGAATCAAATACACATTCAAAATTGTTATAATGAGAATTAGAAAAACAATCCATGAATGGTTTCAATATACTAATGTAAGGTATACATATAACCTTGCTGACCCAGAACAGTCACAAATTTTTCTGAGCAAACCCTGGATTTTTAACTACTACATATTTTTTAAGTCAGTTACTACCAAGACAAACATAAACAACAAAATATAATAATAAAAAATCTTCAAAGGCTACAGCATGGCCCATAGCTTAAGTTAGAGTTTGACACCTGGAACGAAGAGCCCTCAGCCAGCTTTGCAAAGACTACACTTAAAGAACAATTATTTTCACATAATTCCTCAGTGCTGCCTCATATCATAGAGTGAGTGGGATCCATATATCTCTACACTCCAATAAAATACTAGAAGGGAACATTCCAGTCACCTCACTTAATTATGCAATTCAAAATAAGTTCTTAAAATTACTTTCCTGCCGGGCATGGTGGCACACACCTGTAATCCAAGCGATTTGGGAGGCCGAGTCAGGAGGATCGCGAGTTCAAAGCCAGCCTAGCAACTTAGCGAGGCCCTAAGCAACTCGGTGAGACCCTGTCTCTAAATAAAATACAAAATAGGGCTGGGGATGTGACTCAGTGGCCAAGTGTCCCCGAGTTCAATCCCTGGTTCAAAAAAAAAAAAAAATTACTTTCCTACATCGTTATTTGGTATAATAATCTTGCTCTGAAAATTTAAATTACGTAATTATTTCCTTTCCTAGTCAATACTGGATAACATTTCTCATGCTAATGTCTAAACAGCATGTTGACCTAATGTTAGAGTGTCTGTATAAATTTAGCATTGCATATTATCAAACTTCATATTTTCAAATTTGCTGAGGGAGAGCGAGCAAGTGAGCAAGCACAATTTTCTTCAGCTCTGTCACCTGATTCTAAGGGAACACTCTTAAAACAGAAATAATGTGTACCAAATAATGACATGGACTCTGATTACTCAAAAACAACTAATTTCAGATATTACCAAAATGAACTAGATAAAACTTCTGGTTTTATAGATCAAAAATGGCCAAATATTGGGAATTATTTTTGTAAATTATTTTTTGGGGACTTAAACCTAAACTACAGTAGAGAATGACATACATCCACTAGTTAGATAACAAAACAATTACTAACATGAAATACAATTTTATAAAAGGCTTTAAGGATACTCCAAATCACCTTACACAGACATCAGAACAAATAAATATGAATCTTATGCAGAAAAAGGCAATCAGTGAAGCAAAATCTTTTACCAGTTTTTAAACAAGTTGTTAGTTTTGTGGCAAATTAAGTTCTACAGAGGGCATACAAACCAGGTTTTCTAGGGCAG
This sequence comes from Glaucomys volans, assembly GCA_020662805.1. Lineage (NCBI taxonomy): Eukaryota > Metazoa > Chordata > Mammalia > Rodentia > Sciuridae > Glaucomys > Glaucomys volans. The sequence continues at coordinate 67,676 of JAJEJO010004593.1, read as the reverse complement.
TTCATCAAAGAATACAGTTTTCAACTAGAATCAAATTTGATTTGATGGGAAGTTTAATCTAAGCTATTAAGCGAGAACAAGGAAAAACACAAATAGTATTTCGAATATTAGTTTTTCAATTATGGATTAAGAGAAAAAAAATAAGTGAAACAAAAAGCAAAATAGCTTCCTCATTTAAAATAACTCCCTCTGCAAAAGCTCCTGAACACAAAAATCATAAACAAAACTGCAGAACACGAGAAGAGGTACCAGTTACACATAAATCCAACAAATCCTTATTTGTTTTGACTTTACTTAGTTCTAAGTCTGCCATCTTTAGTTACATGCCTGATTATTGTTTTCATTATACATTTTACAATAAACAAAATAAGCTCTTGCAGCTCATACAATTTCACTATTATCACTGGTTCAATTCTCAGATCCAATTATGGAAGCAAAGACTAGACTTACTCAAACCTGTAAGTCACTTTCAGACAAGGGTGAACACAGTTCAGAGGTAATATAACTGTCAGTATGGGGAGAGGCAGAAAAAGACCTCCCTTCTGCACCCTCAACACACACATATTTAAGTGCTATTATATAAGCAGGCACTATACCTTGGATATTAGGCGAGGAAGACCTTTCCCAAAGCCATTCCCCATTCCCTGTCTCAACTCTTCAAGGGAGTAAGAAATATAAAATTATGTACTAGAAGACCGGCATGGGAATGTTCTTTCCTAAAAGGAACAATTTCTGGCTTCTTTATCTCTGGAATGTTTTAATGATAATAACCATCAAACCAAACTTTTTGGCTGTCAGAAATCTTCCTAAATTAGGAAGAAACAAGTCTAGTTCACATTTTGACTATCAGATTTGTCTTTTTGACAAATTTACCAAGTTTAGTTGAAACAAAACAAAACAAAACTCTAAGGTCTTCTAAAAACTAAATTCAAAATTTCCAGATTTCTCAGTTGAACAAAAATGCTGCTTTTGATATTAAACAATCATAAATACACACACATTATGCAATTGCCTGTTTATTTAGTGGCACCAGTTTTGCAAACTAAAAATTATTTCTACTTTTCATCTCACATACAATCTGTAACCATTCATAGGCTGAAAGCAATTTTTTCAAAGGACTTGAAAACAAAAGTACATTCTTAAAGTTAGAACTGAATTCACATATTTCTTTGGATCAGGAAATGGTACATCATACAATATACACATTTATGGAATTTCTTTGAATGTTTGGGTCACACAACCTGCAAAGTAGATGAGTTAATGTGGAGAATTTTGCTACACATTGTGTTTAATTTCTGCAGTTAATTGTCTTAGTCTTGAGATTTAAAAAAATGAATATATAATACAACATGCTTTTAATATGTACATGTCTCCCCACTCAAAACAATTATACAAATGAAGTAAAAGAAATTATTTCAATTGTGAAACCAATCAGTACTGGGGCATTATCACTAAAAGATACTTTCCTACAGATATGCCATTGATTTAGTTAATGACCAACCAGGTAAGATAATAGTTGCTACAGTTTCAAAAGTCCCCAAAAAGCCAGGGCTGTAGCTCAGTGGTAGAACGCTTGCCTATCATACATAAGGCCCTGGGTTTGATCCCAAGCCCTGCCGAAGCTGGGGTGGGAGTGGGGTGGGGGTATGGATTCCAAAAATGGATTTTAAAAACTGTAACTGAACATTCAAGTTTTCAATAGACACTAACAATTTCATAAAATTTCTTCACTAATTATTTTTTTAAAATCCCATTAATCCTATACATTGGTGGCTACTTAGGTTATATACTATTTTTAACATTCTGTATTAAGTACTTAATTCCTTAGAATCTGAAATGAATTTAACATTTAATGAACTCTAATACCAGAAAGATCAAAATCTTAAAACCTGAGTAAGATCTGAGAGCTAATGTGTTGTTAATATATTACAGCTGCACTGGGGAGGGTCAGAAACATTCTAGACACACTCAATTTCCATTTTACTTTACTGTTAAATTTCAAGAGTGGCAAGTCTCAGAGAAACATTATTGTCAGAGGCAGTCCAAAAAAATAAAATTAGTCCAAATGCCGTTTTTTCACCTTTATAAACTTTCCCCTGAAATATTTTCAATATCAGATTCAAACTAGGTCCCCTTCCACCTATTCAATCATTTAAAGAGTAAAACAATTCCTTAAAATAGATTCAAACTATTTTTATGCCCTCGGAATATTTTATGGGCTCTGCAGGAAAAAGAATGATGTTGTATTATGCTATCATTTGGGATCTTAATTGGGGGTGGGGGTAATGAACCACCGCAACACTGTAATTTTTAGGGAATTATGTACTTTATATGTACTCCTAGGTGAAGGAGTCCCTATGATTCATCTGTCTCAAAGGGCCTGTGACTCCCAAAAAGTTAAGAACCACTGCAAAATGAATTTGTCACTCACTGTACCGAGTCAAGATAATACTAATTCTGGTTTTGTAACTTCTCAATTTTAACACATAATCTAGCTTACTTCACAAAGTAAATGCAAATATCCCTAAACAACTTTTCTTTACTAGGAGGACTACATAAAAGGAAAAGAAAAACAACAATTTTTCTGAACATTTAGTTTAATGAAAAACCGATTAGTAGAAAACCAGTTTGGGGAGCAATGAAAATAACTGAAGGGCTGTACTTTAAGGTAAAGAAATACTTTGTATTTTTCTTAGTTCTATGTTAAGGAATCAGTAACTTTTACCATCATCTTCCTTTAAAAAAAATTTAATTATTCAAGCAGTGAAAGGTGATTCTTGCTGGTTTATCTGGTATAATGGTTTTAACATTTATAGCCAGTTCCTTCTACTCTATCCCAAGTTTTCTCATTTTCAGCCTGGTTTAACAAAGTGCTAATTGGTCTTGATGAGGTAATGCATTAAGTTCTCCTGCTCAGGAAAATGGAATTGGCCTGTTTGGATGAGTTGGGGGGACAGTGGTGGTGAGAGACATGTACAGACACACAAAGAGGAAAGTAGAGGAAACGAGGGCAATATTTTCATGGAGGATAAGGAAGAAAAAAAAATCACTTTTTTTTTTTTATTAACTTAACCCTTTCACCCATCTCATACAAGTATAAGTTGTCAACTGCAATTTGAATCTCTGAGTTTTTCCAATTAGTACCCCCACCCACTGTTAATATAAATAGGAAACAGTGAGAGCAGACGCCACTTGCTAATATATAAAACAGGTAAAAGGAAGAGTCTGTGTTGAGGTGAACAAAAGTGGAAAATGCTCATTTGACAATAAAGCGGAGCCAATGCTTCTTATTTCTGTAGAATAATAACTAACACTCAAATGATATATTTTTTGACCAACAGAATAATACAGTATCTTACATTTAGAAATGTGTTCTTAAATATTTCAAGCATACTCTGTAGTAATATATAATTTAAAACAAACACCAACAAAATCACATGGCACATTATTGAAGGAAATAAAGTAAAATTAGGCTTCTAAAAATGGTAAAACATGAAGATGACTTCCTGATGTCTAAAAGAAAAACTACGACTAATCACTCAATTAAAAAATGGCCAGCTCATCAGCAGTATTTGTAAGCAAAAGTATATGAAACTCCCTAAGGTCCCTTCAAAGAATAAATATTTATATACTGAAATGTTTGTAATATCTTTTCTAGTACCAAATCCTAATACGATACTGTAAAAATGGCAGAATTGAGCTAAAAATATACGCCATGAAATTCAAAAATTAAAAAAACTAGCAGGAAAGCAGTACCCAATTTCATCAGTTTTTTCAGAAATCACACGTTGAATTCCCAGATGAATTTGCCCAGTAAAGATGGATAGTGATTTTAAAATATACAAGTGCTTCGTAATCATTTGGCTAAAATTTGTCAACATGGGCACTATGTTAAAAAGAACACAGAGGTTTACTTAAATAAGATCAATTTAGCTAGAGATACATATTTTTTAAATGCCCTAACTCAAACCCCACATGTATTCCCAGGGTTGGAGAATTCTAAGAAATCCACTACTTATTTCTGACTTGCTGCTGCGAACAGGATAAGTGAAGGTCATTCATTATAAACAATCCAGAATACAAAACAGACTTAAGCCTTGCTTCATCAGTCCAATTTTATTCTTATGCTGAGATAAATTTTCTTTTGAATGAGATTTTTAACTTTGGGGAGGAGAAAATAAACAGAAGAGTTTTCAGGTGAATAAAAGAAGCAAAATGAGCTCTTTAGGGCAAAGGCATGCCTTTTGTTCAAAAAAGTTCCTGGCAAAGAGAAGGTGCGCAATATATATGTATATGTTATTTTTGATGAGTGATCCAGTTATAATACTAACATACTTATGATTATTAATTTTGCCCAAATGCAAACTCTTTGAAGATAAGGACCCATTTAAGCTATTTATAGTCCTAAGGAATTTATTAACCTAGATCAGTGTTTTGTACATAACAGTCAAAACACTTTGTGGAAAAACTGAATTATTAGCTAGATTAATATATGGCCAAATGCATGATCACTGTAATTCAGATTATTTGAAATATATAACTGGTTTATTCTCTAATCCAAATTTCTTAATGTTATGATATTTGCATAAAAAACTAAGCTGGAGCAACTGCAATAGTTCTCTAGAAACAAATTAATGTGCTACAGTTCAAAATATGTTTGAGGATAGATCTAAAAATGAGTAAGTAGCACTTCGATTTTTTAAAAGATAATACTATTACAGAGAACTATTTGTTATCTGTAAAAGTATATTCCTAAAGAAGGTGGAAATTAGGAGATCTTACCTTGTTAAAACAATAAGAAATAGATAAGTGAAATCTTTTAATGCTAGGTAGTAAGAGTCTGCTATACAAAACTGAATTTCTGGTTAACAGCAGTAAATTGGGCTTATTGTAATATGATACTTAAATGAAAGTTTAATCTTAATAAGTCTATATTATCATCAGACAAAAACTCCTCCCCCCCAAAAAAAACCAGAATACATCAAAAAATTCTGAGGCAATGCCCTGAGATGCTAATTAGTATTAAAAAAGAGTGGGGGGTTGAGAATTTAAGAGGTACAAAAATGAAGTGCACTGAAGAGGTGCAAAAGTGCCTTTTAAGTGTGGTTGGTTTCTCACCATGACCATTACCCCTAGGAGTTAAGCAGTCTGCTGTTACAATGTATAGTTCCTTTCTGTATTTTTACAATGGAAAAGTTATATCTAGTATGGCAGTGTTGACTCATGTGGAAAAGATTTAGTCTTCTTAAATCACACTTAAACAGTTTTCTCTTATTTCCAGCCAATTTCAATATGAATAATTTTAACAGTATCTTAATTTTTTTTTTGTTTAAAGATTCTCAAAAAAGGTTATAAACATGCTAATGCTATTATGGTTTGAAATATAGCTTTCCATCACGTGTTTTACTTACGGTTCATCAAGTTTTGCATCTCAAAAGCTACCACAATCCAGTTCAACATTTTGAAAATTCTGAAACTAAAAACTCAGTTATTTATGAAAAAGTCAAAGAACTGGTTTGTTGTGATAGGGATTTAGCTTTTAGTACTGGCATGTTTGATAATCTATGCTAGAAGCACTGGTATTCATTAAATGCACATTTAAATGCTTGCAAAGTCATAACTTAGAACATTATCATACTTCGCACTCTACCACAGATTTAGACATTAAGCATTTATTGTAAGTTAAGTAAGGAATTGGTTCTGTAATTCCAACTTGTTGGAATTTCTAAATGTAAGTAGTACTTCAGTTTTTCTTCGTTCATGCTGGATTAAGAGATAAATTAAATACAATTAAATTACATTTAATCACCTCACAAATAAGGGGGATACTGAAAAGAGTTTGCTGGTATGTAACTACTTAAATCTGAGACATTTCACATTACTTTTCCTACTAGTTCCCTAACTTTACATTAGCTTTAAGGCTATATATACAAATATGTATATTTCCAAGTTAGGGGGGAAAAAACAAATAAAATGTATTATACTAGCTTTATACACAAAATTCTGATTTTGTATTTTAATGCTGTATTTTAATCTTACATTTTAATAGTTTCCTAGTGGGGAACCTGCCTACTAATTGATTCATTTACATGATAATAAATACAATATTCAAACTAGAAAGACAAAAATACAGAAGGGCACAGAACAGTAGTCTTTTCAATGTGACAGATTGTAAAACTTACTTTCACATGCTTAATCAGAAGAATTTAAGCCTAAATTAAATTCGGTATGTTTATATCTACAATTTCTTAAGCTTTGAAATTTATTTTTAAAGGCCAACAGTTAAATATTATCAACATGCTATATTTCAAATCACAAATACATCTTAACCACTTGGATTCTAAAGACATGGGCCAATTAAAAGTCACAGGCAAACACACACAAACACACACGTACCTACCATAGAATGTTAGATTGTCAAACTTTGACAATTATTTTAATTAAACAGTAGGCAAATTCAAGCTGATGTATATCATAATGAAAAGTAAGCAGCCTGAAAGAAACTTATTTTAAAAACAAATTAAGGAACAAGAAAGACTTAAATCTTTTAGTTTTTCTAATGGAAGGAAAACAATGCCATCTGTGCCTGAAATAGTATTGTCCAATTAAAAGAGACTAACATCTTTCCCTATGAGAAACATCTCATTTACAATGGTATGGTGTTTTAAAAGGCCGGGGTAAAAGAGGAATTACACATACATGATTAAATTTCTTGTTTGTTAAATCAAGCTTTATTGATAAAATGGAATTCAGAATATCTTACTAGGAACAGCAGCAGGCCCAGCCAATCATGATAGCAAAAATGTGGCAGTCTCCTACTGTATGTAGGAAGCTGCTGCTTATCAATTAGTAATTAAATGTAAGGACTTGTAAAAGAGGTGCAAAGAATCAAGGCATTTTAGCCCCAAGATTGATATTCTTATGAATATACTGTATTACCTGCAATACTCACGGCAACAAGGAGAGAACATCCTGAAAAACAGTTAAATGAAGAGAGTGGCTTTATCAACAATGCCAATCCCTTACCAAGAACATTAAGATAGTTTTCCATAACTCCTGGGATATTCAGCTTTGTAAGATTTTGAAATCCTTCTCCATAATCATGTGCACGTTTGAGCACCTAGCTGACATGGCTGCTGCTCTCCCTGTCCCAACCCCAAATCCAAACATAACATGACTTGAAAGGGCTATATATCTGTTGCATCACACAACAAGCCAAACATTTCTTGTATCTTCGATAGTGATTTTAAAGCAGTTCATAATTAAATATGAGCATTTTGTACAAGGACAATTACACTTTACAAAAAAACAAAATCATACAACAAAAATTGCTGGAGTCTGATTTACAACATGAATTATGGTTTGAAATCACGTTTACATAAGTCTCAAATTTACAAAAAAAAAAAATCAGTTCTGGGCTAGCTGTTGTACTGCTGAAGTTCTCTGGTGTAATCACTCTCACCCATGTCATATCCCCTTCCTTAAGTTGAGGCTGGATGCTAAAAGGTTCAACAAAGTTGAGTTGCACTCTCCTTTGGAAGTGAAGGTAAACTCCACGGCTAGATGAGCAGTTTTACCACATATCATCAGTTGATGCTGAGTCCTTTATAAAAGGAAACAAAACAAGGTACTAAATAAAAGCTTAAAGGTGCCAAAGTATACTACTTTCTGGAAGTGCAAGAAAGGTAAGGTTTTGTAAAGCTGTCTTTTAGAACATCAATTAAAAAAAAAAAGTATGTAAGTGTATATATGGAATATCAATATTTAAATTGTTCAAAGAATTAACCTTCCATTTTGTTTCTGAAAAATATTTGGAATGATTTTACTGTGAGGTTGACCAAATGGATCAATAAATCTATGAAAAAGACTTTTCTTTGAGAAGATCCAATCTTTTTTAACGCTGCTTCTATAAACTTTCATTACATCACAACAGATTAAGACTTAAAATAATATGCTTCATAATGTAATGAATGTACTATTTCAGAGCTGTGCCCAAATGATTTTAAGTTATCATAAATTATCATATTCCTATAAACATCATACTATAATAGAATTGCAAATGGAAACAATTGGAGATATATGGTATTCTAATGTTTCTTTACAGAAACAGAATCCTCTAATATTTAAATGAAGAATACACTTCAGAATTTTAGACAAAAGTATTTCCACGCATAAAAACTATTTAGTAGAATGTTCTGAAGTTCTTCTGTAGTTATAAAACTCAGATTAGTTCAAGATTCTGAGTAGAAATATTATCCCAATTATAAATTAAAATTTGGTGGAGGCAAGCCTTCTGAAGTTGACTGTAGAGGCTTTCAAAAAGAAATCAGAAAAAAATCAAAGGAACTTCTTTTTTGAGAGAGGTGGCCACTCACCAAGATTATGTCCTCAATCACTAGAACTGTGGTGCAGGCAGAGATCAGAGCAAGCAGAGTTCAGAGCAATCAATCAGGGGTGTGTGTAAGAGAATGGGTGCAGTGAACAGCTCTGCAAAAACAGGTAGGAAGGATATGCATTTAGAGTGGAGGGGAAGGAAAAGCAGAGGGAGCTAAAATGCTACTTACAGCGTCATCATTTTTGTAAGGATTCAGTCTATTGTAAACAGCTTCAATTACATTCCGCCTAAATTTTAAAAAAATACAGAAAATTAATTCTTTAGAAAGTACAACAATGCTTACTAACTCATAGGTGTTGATTAAAATTTCAATGGTAATCTTACATGTATAAATCACTTAGTTTCTACTGTCAATAAGCCAGCCTCACTTTAGGATATTTGTGTACCAATGTTAGAGGTGAATTTACTCAAAAAAAAAAAAAAAAAATAGCATTTCCACTAACCCAGTTAATAGAAGACTGACAGTCATGGCTTAAGACAACACACCCCCACCCCCAAATTAATAACAGGCTGTATGGACTACTTCTATTTGAACTGGAGCCTGAGTCACCAATGGCAATGCCAATCTAAAGACATAAAACTAGTTATGAAGAAGTAACTTCGACATCTGTTATGATAAAAAAAAAATTCACATATACTTTATATTTAAATTTCTGCTTTTCTTAATGTGCATTTAAAAGAAAACTCTTAAAACCCAAATTGTCAAATTTGACATTTCCATGACAAATCTAGGTATTAGCTTTTGAATAATGCTTTCACTTAAAAATTTGTAATGGTCCTTTATAAATTTGGTCTCCTTATTTCCCAAATTGATTTTAAACAATTTTATAAACAATCATAGAAGGTCATATGAAATGTATTTCCAAAAGTAAAAGCTTCAAACAGGAACTTTTACAGTAACTATTTAGTGAAATGATTGGTTACATCTGCAAAATACAGTGGAGAATCAAGGAAATCAGTCAATTGTATATCTTTGTAGGTCAATTATTTGGATAGTCAAGACAAAAATGCTTTAAGCATTTAATTATAAAACTGCTTGAATTCTCCAATTTAAGTACAGAAATAAGCTTAATATTTACCACAAATCAGTCCACTCTACAAACTAAAGCAGAAAAAGGCAAGAAATGTATACTCCCTGACACTCAAACCAACTAACCAGCAACCAATAACCAAAAACAACTAAGAAAATGAAAGATACAGAAACATGATTCAGATGTTGAAAGAGAAATCTTTGGGATGTTAAGTCTGTCTAGGAGTTCACAAAATAAAATTACACTACTAATAATAACAGATTTTAGTAGTGCCATATAATTTAATTACAAGAATATTTTCTCTATGAGAAAATCAATGTCACCCAGCTTCCACTAAGAACAATCTTCAGCATAATAAGTTACAAACAAAAGTATTCTGGTATCTATTTCCAAAAAAAAACACCAAATATCCTAACACCAAAATACTGACATCACAGGTTAAATGTTTTGAAAACACAGGTAAATACATTATTTTAAAAAATTAGGTAAGCACACATTTGATCAAGGAACACCTAACATTTTCATATACTGACAGAAAGCCTAAGAGTGTGCAGAATGTAACTTACTTGCTTGCCAATTCACCCCCTGGTGGGAGGCTGGGGATGTTCTCACTTGCTAATGTGCGCATCACATGGACTAAGTCGGGGACGCCTTCTCCCTGCTTCTTTATGATTTCTGGGAATCAGAAGTACTTTTTTTGTAAGTGTTATCCAAATTTAATAAATTAAAAAAAAAAAAAACTGAAAAAAAGATAACTTAAGGTTCTAAAGATGGCATTTACCAAATCTGAGATTTTTCTAAACTAAAATATCATTAAAAAAAAAAAAATCAGACTAACTTCAAAGAATGAAAACAATCAAGATAAAACATGAAAAGAAAAAATATTTCATGTTAAATTGATGTGTTACATAATCAGGGACATGTGTGTACGAATGAAGATATCCTTTCTTAAGATGTCAACTAGTTACTTCTGAGGAGATCAACTCCTCTCTTTAGACAGGATACATATTTCCTGAACTTTGTCCTGTAAAATACATTGGCATGAATTTAAAAAAAAAATAAAATATAAAAAAATAAAAATTCAAGAATTCAAGATTGGAAAAAAATAATCTTTAAGTATGGAAAATTTATTGATCATATACTAACGCAAATCACTTTTACATGATATGTTTATATTTGCAAAATGATACTGAAGTAGCATGCACATGTTAGGTTATATACTTGAACATCACTCTCAGCTCAATTTTCTTTAAAATATCTTTGACCAATGTTTAGATATATAATACCGTTTCCTTCTTTGATTACTTGAATGGAAAAGGTCTAAATTTCATGACAAAAATTTTTAAAAACGAAAGATAAAATAAATGGCACTACTGCATTTAAAATAATTTCAAAACATTATTAAATATAGCAGTGTTATGCAGATGCACATTGTTTTTTTAAACCACAGAATATCAAAAACTATGAACAAAGAACCTTACAAAGAACTCTAAAACTAAGTATAGAAGTCTTCACATTTATTCTACATGCAAATTCAAGCCAGGTTGTATGTTCAAGTTTTGTTCAGTTTTTGTTTTTGAATGTTTAAAAACAATACCTTCTTTGTCATTATTGGGCAAGAAATTATCACTTTAATTCTCCATTTATAAATACTTTAGAGAATAACAATGCATATAAAGATCTTTCATCCTTTGATCAATCCTCAAAATATTAATTCATAATTAAAGGCACATATTACAGACAGACATTACTACCCATATGATTTCTTTAAGTGGCTCAAATTGTCCTTTTAGAAGAATAAAGGTCAAATTTACCATCTATTATTTTTGTTTTTTTGTTTTTTTTTAAACCAGTCTTAAGTCTGAACAAAAAGCAAGGATCTCAGATTTGGTTTGCCAAGTTCCTTTATTGTGTAATCTTTAACAACTAATATATTTATTCTACATGATTCTAATGCTGGAAATCTGCTATACAAAAATAAAGGGATTTGATGTTTACCTAAGCTACACAATTTCACAATCTAAAACTGTAATACACTTAACATACAGTCTCTACTAAGCCAATACAATTATGTGGATAGATAACTAGATACAATAGAAATGAACGCTGATGATAAATTCAACCAATGATGGCTTCAGGTCCAAAAAATTTTTACTTTAATCATCTAAATTTGATGTATCTTATATTTTTGTTTTAATTTAAGTTAGGAAGTTTTAACTGTGAAGAAAAATTATAGGAAAACAAATTCTTTTAAAAAATTAATGAAAGGCTTGAAAAAAAGTTAATATCTCCTATTCCTGTGTGGGATAATCCATTGAAACTAACAACATTAATACTACACTAGCCTTGCTTCTTTCTGCTCTTAAAAAAGAAAAAGAAATGAATTTTAAGAAATATTTCCTTAATTGCTCTTGGACTATACATTTTAGTTAGAACTGTAAAAATACTGAGTGCTTTTTAAAAAGAATATATATGTCTAGAATTATCTATATTTCATATACATATGTACGAATACATTCTTCTTTCCACCCCCCTCATCCATCAAATTCAAGGGAGTTATCTTCAAATTAGCAATTTTCAAGCTTAGACAGTGAGCAGCAAAGATTTTAAAGAATATATACACATTAAGTATAATTTTAAACTTAATAGTAGTTTGGTTAAATAATGTGCTGAATCCTTTCACATCTCCACTCAAGTATTTAGAAGGGCACAGACAACAGAAGAAAGAAGAATCTAAAAAGCTTTGTCCTTTACTATATTATGGACCGAAATGTCAAAAATGTTTAAAGAAAATAAAACGAGATTTAGTAGGACACAATAAATTTAGTTAAGGCATGTGTTTAAGGAAAGAAGAAAACGAAAAAGGTATGTGGTGCCTATTTTGAAAACTGAATGCAATATTTCTTCACTTAGGACACAACATCTTTCACAATGCAAATAGTTACACTCTTTAAATAGCAGCAGTTTTTAATTAATGTACTATTCTTTAGCTGCAGTTTCATCAAATCTACCTATCATATTTAATTTATGACACATAATCTCCAACTAAATGGTACAAGTATAAACATTTCGACATGTCAAAAATATTGAGTATTAATGTAAACTGACCAGTTGGCAACTGCTTGATAATAGATAATAAAAAACTTAAAAAGCAAAATTATGTAAAGTGAATACTTCATAATAATTAATCGAAAACTTACTTTAGAGAGTACACACTGAAAAGCAGCATTTCTAAAATTTGATCTCATTTCATGGTAAAAATAGTAAAGTACTTATTTCTTTAAATTAATAACATATACTCCCCAAGTTAAAGTGCCAAAACATTAAAAACCAACTTATCCCTATACATATTATAGTTTCATATTTCCTTAAACTAACCAGCAGTTTAAGCCGATGATTTCATAGCATTTTAAATATTTTACTGTTCTCTATAAAGAATTTATATTGAAATTATTAATTTAAAACAAAAATTTCAAGACTCTTGGTAATAGTGAGGAAAAATACATTGAATAGTATGTTCAACGAATGAAATACTAAATACGTACAAACACATTCTAGACATTATCACTATCAAGTGGAGGAAAGCAATGAAAACAAAATAGTAGTTCTAGACAGTACTGAAAATCAAAACCAACCATGACTATCATATCAGCCTGATTATGACTGATATCGAACAGTAAAAAGGAAGAAAACAAAATTAAGAAGCATACTTATTTTAACAATGTAGGCACTGTGGGATATAACAGTGTGGTAGGTCAATGCTTGCATGCCATTAGAAGTCTTTAACATGCAAATTAATGATATCAGGAGCCCAAAATGCATTTTTTTTTACAATAAATCTTATCAAGTTTTTCTGCTTATAGAAACTGCATTATCTATATGTTTATTATATGTATGCAGTAAGTGAAATTCTCCGAGGAAACAATGTTTACACCAAGTAATAGCTGCATCCAAGATTAAATTTTTTTCAAATATTTAAAGGCATTGTACTTGAGAGGTACAAATACTTTTTTGTTTGTTTCAAAGTAATTTGTAGAACTATAAAAAATATATTCCTGGAATACCCAACTTATTCTTTATTTTATTCCGTAGTTACATTTCTACTAGGTAGAGAAATATGTCTTCTATTCTAGTCTATCTTATTTAGGTGGGACAGTTTATGGCAAAGACAAGAAGCCATGAAACAGTTTAAAATAAAAATTTAAAAGCTCTGGCATATGAAAGTTGTTAATAACCAGGTTGTGACCTTCAAGCTATAAAGTAAAACAAAAAACAAAAACAAAACTAGAGATTTTAAATTAGTATACACAACTATTCACAGAAAGATGGTAATTAAGAGAATTAAAACACAAATTAGAATTTCCTGGCATAATATTACTAATGCCAGTGAAATTTTTCAAGAATTTTAGAGCCCGCAACATTTTAGCCTTTTGAAACAAGTGTTCTGAACAGAATGTATAAGTCCACACTAGCTATTATTTCTAACATATGAAGGACAACTGCATGCATACTTTTAAAAGCTACTACAGAATGTCCTTTCCTGCTTTTGCACACTAAAACTAATTGTTAAAGGCATATAAAGAGTTCTAAAAGCTAAAATGTTAAAGTTTGATTGTGTTGAAGGTTTTTCTTTAATAAAGCTACTTATTTTTTGTTAAATGATCCACCTTCTACTCTGCATTCCAGGTACTTGTCCAACTCTGCCTCCTTCTTCACTGCTTCTGGTGATACTTTGGGTGCATTTGGAAAACAGATCAAAATCACACTCATGTTGTCTCGACTTCCCTGGGAAGAAAAAGTTTGAGAAAATATTTTTATTTCCTTTTTTCTTTTCAAAGTCTTGAGACTCTTTATAGCTCTGCCAATTACAGTTATACTTGTTCTGGTGTACATGTTATTGTTAAGAAAAAAAAAAGTATATTGGGGAGGGCAGTTGTCCCCACAAAGCATATTAAATGTACAGTATAATCAACCCTCTAAAAAGACAAAAAAGAAATGTACAGGTTAAATCCTACAGTAATAATCATTTTTAAAAATTCTCTAAAACAAAAACTGTTTCTAAATATTTACTAATGGCTTAGTTAACTTGCAGTGAGACCTAAAGCACACAGGAACATCCATGTTTACTCCATATATGAAGGTAGAAAATTCTAGTGGTATTCTTTACAATTAGGATTTGTCCTAAATTTTATATGTATATTTGACAAATTTACATTTAAAATAATTACAAGTTTGGGGGCTAATACATTTGCTTCCTAAGTAGAAATATGGAATTTGAAGTAAAACTACATATATAATAAAAGTTTATAAATCAGTTTTTAACTCTGCTTAAAAAAAAAATCCTCATAATTTGGGAAGTACATTTATTTAAAGACATCTAAGTATTCAAACTGTTATAACTAAAACATTTGATGTTGTCTTCCCTCCATCTTCCTATCAGTTACTGGAATTAACTTTGACATTTTAAGCATTTAATTCAATTATATGGAAAAATGAACCTTACCGCATTAAGCCACAAACAATACAAATAAATATTAGAAAGACAATCTTGGAAGAAAACTACTTGAGGCAAATGTTAAGGTATCAAATAAATTTTGGGGATGTGGGGGCACTGGGGATTGACCTCAGGAGCACTCAACCATTGAGCCACATCCCCAGTCCTACTTTGTATTTATTTAGAGACAGGGTATCACTGAGTTGTTTGGTGCCTCGCCCTTGCTGAGGTTGGCTTTGAACTTGAGATCCTGCCTCAGCCTCCTGAGCTGCTGGGATTATACAGGTGTGCACCACCAAGTGCCTAGCTCAAGTATTTTTTAAAGTAGAGAAGAAAGCAAAAGAGATAAAGTAGAATCTGAGTCATCTCACAATTCTCAAGAAATATTTTAAATTAAGGTAATAAGTACTTAATTTTCAAAAAGAATGCTACTTTCATGCACACTGACAACACATGCGCCTTAAATCATTGTTCAGTCCCACAATTGAGAAAATAATAGCATGCACTATCAAGTTTACAATCTACTGTCTTTTGTGTTGGACATTATATAAACCTGATTTCTAAGTATGATCAGATTTAAGATTTTAAGTTTAGCTGTGTGCATATAAAGCTACAAAGAATATTATGTTGACTTTTTATTTTTGCATGTTGAAATAAAATCAAACATATACTCTCAGAAAGTTTTATAAGAATTAACATTTGTTTCAAAAGTAAAAAAATCAAAGAATGAATTAATGAGCATTATTGACAAAATAGAACAATGTGTGGTACCAAGAACACTTAACCTGGGCTGGGATTGTGGCTTAGTGGTAGAGCGCTTGCCTAGCATGTGTGAGGCACTGGGTTCAATTCTCAGCACCACATACAAATAAATTAACAAGGTTCATCATCAACAACAACAAAAAACCACTTAACCTAAGACAAGGATCTAGATTTTCTAGTCTTAAACACTGCTACTAAATTGTATAATCCTGTAGAAGTCAGTTATAACTACTTTAGGAAAGGGATCAGCATTAATTGGGTATATTATATGCTACACTAGGTAATTATATAGATATGTGTGTGTATTCATTAAGGTAAGTTCCCAACAGTCCTATGAATTAGATACTATGATCTATATTTTATAGCTGAGAGAGGTTGAACAATTTGTTCAAGACTGAAGAGTACAAAAATAATAGAGGTAAGCCTTGTTTCCAGGTCTGTTTGACTCTTAAGTCCGCAGAACCTTCTCTGGTTTCAGCTTCCTCATCTGTAAAATAAAGGGGCTAAGCTAGCTTATCCATGTACACAATCGCATTTGATCCTCCCAACCACCCCATGAAATAGGGTAATAGCTATCTTCTTTACAATTAAAAACACTAACTTTCCAAAGAGTTTAAATAGCTTACCTGAAGACATACACAGTCCTATACCAAATTTTTCTGACTTCATGTACTAGGCCATTTCTATTACATCACACCAAAACACTACTGAAGTCCTTTGGTTGGTGTTACAGATTTATTAAACCATAGACGTAAAGTACTTCCATAAAGTGTACGGAGGTATCACATGGTAAAAATATTAAAAATGCTAAAAAGCTTTTCATTTATAGATACTGAGGCCTAACCTTCCCCACTCTCACTTTTCTAAAACACATACTCTCACATAAACTTTTTACCTTTAATAATCTACATTTTTTAAAAACTTAATCATGGTTAAAGACTAAACATTTAGACTGTAACTCCTACATAGATGGTAATTGGTTAATCTATTTCTAAATAAAAAGTTCTCCTATATTTTCATAATTGGTAATAATGTTGCAATGTGCCACAAAACTCATTTTTGAGAACTACAGGCTCTAAGAGATTAAATGAGAGTACTAATAAGTATGACATAAATCATCTTATGCTTTAAAAAATAAAGTCAAGCTACCTTATACAAACAGGTGTCGACTACTTCATTGCAAACTTTCTCAAGATCATCAGTGACTTCAAGTCTGGATCTTACAAAATCACAGAGCTCTTCATTTCCCATAACATCCCAGATACCATCACATGCAAGAATAATGAACTGATCATCTTCTTCAGATCTTTCAATATCATGAACTTCAGGTTCTGGTGAGACAAGCTGCTCTGTAGGACCTTTTCCATGGACACATTTGTAATCAAAATCCCCAAGGGCCCTTGATACAGCCAGAGAACCATTCACACGCTGAATCATTACAGAGCCACCTGCATTCTGAATTCGTTCTTTTTCCAGCGGATTACTTGGTTTATGATCTTGTGTGAAGAAGTGAACTTTCCTGTTCCTACAAAGTAAACCTCTTGAGTCTCCACAGTTAATGAAATAAGTATGTTGGGGAGAAATTAAGACACCCACAGCTGTTGACCCACTTCTATCTGCACCATGTTTCTTCTCTGACATAACTCTCATGTGTTCATCAATCTCCAGAAAACCTGTTCTGATTCCATTCTTTACATTTTCCACAGAAGGTGCTCCTGCAGACCCTTTAAAATCCTGGTTATTGGTGATGTGATCTAACAAATGCTCACAGCAGTATTTGGCAACCTGAGAACCAGCATGCCCATCATACACAGCAAAGAATGACCATGTTTCAAGTCCACTTGGCAAACCGATCACAGCTGTATGTGCATCCTCCATTTCAACGCGCCAACCTTGCATGCTGCTTAGCCCATATCGCAACCCATTACCCTGCCCCTGGGCATTATGCTTTTCCATCTTTGGCTTGTCTAAAAATGCTCCCATTATGTCTTGATCCTCTAGGTCTGCAAAGGAAGAGAAACAGGAAAGTCAGTCACTGCCTTATAAGCAAAATACATGTCCAACAATTTATTTGTTTTAAGAGTGAAAAAGGAAAAAAAAAAGAGTGAAAGAGAAACAAAGGAAGCTTTAAGAATTTACAACTCTTGTTAGGTACAGTGGAGAGTCAATATGATACTCTAAAGGACAACCACTTGAGGTAGAAAGGAGACCTGGTAGTACCCATCAATTTACATGAATCAGGCCAACCATTTAAGGATACAGTGAACATTTGCAGCTTAAAACTAAGTTGTATGTAGGTCAATTAAGGAAAACTAAATGAATTTATAATATATACAAAGGCCTACTAACTCAAGCATCTTAGTTGGAACATTCAGGAATATCCAAAGATTAATTCTGAACTATCCAGTTTCATTCCCACTATGTAAGCCCTCTGAAAAAGCAAAAAATGATCTACTCACAGTGCTCCAAACATTTCACGTTCCTTCCATTAAGCCTTTGCACATGCCACATTCCTTAACTGGAATCCCTTGCCTCTCTTCTCCACTCAGAGGAAAAAATCACACCCATTCTTTAGAATTTAGTTCAAATTCTACCTCTTTCATGATGTTTTTCTTTTTCTTTTCTTTTTTTTTTTTTTTTTTTGGGGGGGGGGGGTGGTTTACCAGGGATTGAACTCAGAGGCACTCAACCACTGAGCCATATCCTCAGCCCTAAGCAATGAGTTGCTTAGTGCCTTGCTTTTGCTGACACTGGTTTTGAACTAGTGATCCTCTTCCTGCCTTGGCCTCCAGAGTCAGTTGGATTACTGGCATGTGCCACCTTGCCCAGCTATCATGATATTTTTCAATCTTTCAGAAAGTCAATGAATTATTAAATTACTATAAATGGTCCAGCCTCAATTTTCAAGTTGCAAGCAATCATGCATACAAATGACAAAGCTTATTATATATAGCAAAATTAATCTGATATTCTATTCTCCTGGTAATAATACGCATCATTATTATGCTTTGTGACCATTAGGTATAAGTTATAAAGGAGATCAAACAACCCTGATGAGCTTAAAAACTCAGCTAAACTAATCATTTCCCAATTCTCATGAGTTAACCCCCTGGTCTAGAATAGGCCCACACAAGACAGACAACTGGTCAGGAATTAGGTTGGCCCTTACTTCATTAATATCTTAGGAAGATAGAGATTTGGGGTCCACGCAATCAAATGAGCCACAATTAAACTAAAGGCCATCTGAAAGGAGGGGAGAATAATGAAGAGAGAATGGAGATAAAAGAGGAAACATGGGAAAAGTATCTAAAAGCCCATCAGTATGTGGCTCTGCGAATAGTGGATGAATAGTGATGGTAATGCTAAACTCAGAGAGAAAGAAAATCCTCCTAAGAAAGAAATAAAAACATTTAGTTTACCAGCAACCTTTTCCCTTCCTTTTTCCTCCTAGGGCCAAAATGATACAGGGAGAAGACTGGCAGATTATTGTGGTAAAATATTTTACCTAACTCCTCTGCCTCCTATTAAAACTCCATTAATGGAAGGTAAGTAATAAAAACTAGTCATCATTCATCCTTTATGAGTGGTATTTATCAGATTACTTTTCTGACCAAGGTAATATACATTAATGCAAGGGTGCAATTTTTATTTATTTATTTATTTATTTATTTATTTATTTATTTATTTATTTATTTTTGAACCAGGGCTCAGCACTGAGCCACATCCCCAGCCCTATTTTGTATTTTATTTAAGAGTCAGGGTCTCACTGAATTGCTTAGCACCTTGCCCGTGCTGAGGCTTGCTTTGAACTCGAGATCCTCCTGTCTCAGCCTCCCGAGTCTCTGGGATTACAGGCATGCGCCAACAAGCCTGGCTAAGGGTGAATATTTTGATTGTAGAAAGGACAATTTAAGGATGCCACCTTATTAGCAATGTTTAATAAGAATTTTAAATCACTCTCGTGTTTACAAACATACTTCAACAACTTTCTAAGGCAAGTAGCTATGTTGACTCCAACTTGTAGATAATATCACTCACTAATAAGTATAAAGGAATAAGCACTCTCATTCAAGTCTGTCTGACTCTACGGTAACACTAGTAAGTCAATAGGTCTCAACTCATGGTTGCCCAACAGTCTAAACAGGGGACTTTTTGAAAATAAAGATTTCCAAGTTAGAATACCAAATCTGTAACCTAGGTATCTGTACATTTTGTGTACTCTGAGGCAAATCAAGGTTGCAGATAACTGGAGGAAAAAAAAATCAGATATAAGGTCTAAGGTGTAGAATATGAGGGAAGAGAGAGAGACAAAGGCCAAAGAGAAAAGCAGTTACCCAACATTACAAGACATTTTTACAGTCTAGAAATAACAATGAGAAGCTTTACAGAAGACTCCACCATGTTAAGGAGAAGGAAAAAAAGAAAACTGAAATGCATGTTTAGTAGACAAATCAATGAGAAAGAGCAGGAACACAAACATTCGTCTACAACATGAAGTACTAAAGAATACAAGTTTAAGTTCTGGCTCCACTATATATATAAAATGAAGAAGTGTGTGTGTGTGTGTGTGTGTGTGTGTATACATAGGTATTTTTATACATACATATATATATATTTTTTTAATTTTTTAGTTTTTGCATTACTAGGAATTAAATCCAGGACCTCTTAGGTGCTGTACCACTGAGCTACATTCCCAAGCCCTTAATTTTTTTTTTTTTTTTGCAGTGCTAGGGACTGAACCTAAGCCCTTGTGCTTGACAGGTAAGCACTCTATCCACTGAGCTATATTCCCAGCCCCACTTAAAATTTTTTGAGACAGATTCTCCCTAAATTGCCCAGGCTAGCCTTGAATTTGTGATCCTCCTGCCTTAGCCTCAGGAGGACTTGGGATTACAGGTATGTGCCACTGCATCTGGTTTGGCTCTACTACTTAAATTAACAGTGTAACCATAATAATTATATGACAACTTAACTTTTCTGAAACTCTCCATTTGTTTAAGAAGGTACTAGTCTTATAGGGTTATTATGAAGATTAAAAATGAAATATTATATATACTTCCTATGGTGTCTAGTACATTATAAACACTAATACGGATGTTATTGTTATTTAATTATTATGCTGTTTGGTTTTCCCCTCACCAGGGGAAGAATCAAATTATGATAACCTTTATTCCTGGACACCAGTTTTGATGACCCTTAAATCAAAAACAACTGAATGATAAACCTTTTGTCCCATTTTTCTTTCTTTCTTTTCTTTTTTTTTTTTTTTGCAGTGCTAGGGATCAAACCCAGGGTATCACGCATACAAGGCAAGAGCTCCACCACTGAGCTACATCCCTATCTCCTGCATGATATCTGACATAATTTAAAACAGACTTTAAACACTTCATAAGCAAATAGAGGAAAGCAAATTTAATACAAGATGCCATTTCTGATCCATCCGGCAATAGCAAAAGTTGGTAAGAATGTAGGGAAACAGGAACTTCCCTATACTGCTAATGGTAGAAAAGTGAAGCTGAAGATGCACATAAGCAACAACAACAATTCCACTTCTAATTTTATTTCTCAAAGCCAATTTCTATAAACTGTGGGCTCCTAGATGATTAAATCAATTTAGTGGTTTTGTGTGGCCTACATTTTAAAAAGATGGAATACAGTGCATCCTGGATGACAAAGGTTAAGTAAATACTATTCTTGAAGTTTAGATTCCAGAAGTACATTTTGTTTATTAAGCTGAGGTATATGCTCCTTACTGTAGTTGCATTCAAAAAGTTTGAAATGCTTTAAACTCTCCCATCTGCCTAAGGTGATATACACAGGATCATTTTAAAGAACTAAAATAGCAAATATTCATTAGAAGGTAGAACAGACAAATAAAGGAATACTATTTAGCAAAACAAATAAAATTATATCAACAGATAATTCTCAAAAATAAAAGGCAATACACTGAACAATGCAGCAAAACAATTTTAAACAAACACATTTAAGTAAATATACGTATTTGGTTAAAGTATGAAAGTGGTTGCAAGCTCCATAAAAGCAGAGTCTTTGTTGCATTTATTGGTGTGTCCCCGCACTTAGAATGGAGCCTAATACATAGCAGAAGTGCCATAATATTTTTTTAATTACTACCTTCTCTCTGGGAAAAAAGAAAAGAAAGAATGGTTTCAGGTAAAGGCCCCAAAGGGGAATTCAACTGTACATGTAACTGGTGTTTCCTGGGCTTTTTAGTAATGAACTTTAGGAAAATCAACTCTGTATTACCTTTTAGTTCTTCTTTGCTTCATCTAAGGTAAACTGAACTCCTCCAAAAGTTACTTTTACTAAGAAGTCAAAAGTAATCAAGGAGCAATCAAAGAACAAAACAAAACAAAACAAAACAAAACAAAACAAAACAAAAAAAGAAGTAAAAAGCCCACAGGATTCCCTTTATTTACCTCTAGGTGAGGTAAGACTGGGAGCTTGGATTTCTCCCTCATTCTTAACTACAGCTGGCATCCTCACCTCTGGAACTACTAGAGATAATAGTACTAGCTTAGTAATAACATCTAACATGGGGGAAATACTACCAGTTAAACACTAAAGTTTTATGTATGTATTAACTTCTTTAATCTTCATACAAATCCTAAAAGATAGGTGCTATTATTATACCCATTTACCAACGAAGAAACTAAGCTACAGTGCTCTATACCATCTCCAAAAAGGTCATGGCAAGTTGTTTCTGAAGGATATGGACATCAGACCCCATGAGGGAACTTCCCTTACAGTTTCCCTACCTGCCCTCCTGCCCTGCCCTGAATTAATCCTGCCACCAAAACTCCTCCCATGACCTGGCTCTATCCACCAAAAGTAACTAACTCCTCCCATGACCTGGCTCTGCTAAAACCCTATAAAATCCAGACCTTGTGATGACCCACCACCACCGCCACCTGCCCCCAAAGATGTGACCCTCTGGTGCTGAATAAAGTGTGGCTAGCCCATAAGGTCTGCCTCCATTTTCTTTTTCTTTTTGTATTCTCTTTCATGTGCTTTCGATTTCATTTGTCTCAATTCCCTTAGCTGGGCTGCCGGTGGGAGGGTGATATTATGGTTAAGGCACTTGACTCCTACTATCTAGCATCTTTTAACTTTCTTGTCTGTACAATAGGCTATTAATACTTAACTCTGGATGTGGCTGCAAGGTTTAAGTCAGGCAATGGCTGCAAATTAGCCAAAGAGCCTGGCAAAAATAAGGCACTCAATAAATAGAAACTATTTAATTATTACACAGCTACATCTGGATTCTGACTTCACCTAACAGAGACCCTACTCTGAATTTTATAAACAAGTCCAGTGGGTATTTTCCAGGCATTCCTACAAAAATACCAAGATAAACAACACTCTGAAGATAAAATATGCAATTCAGAAATCTTAGCACTAGTTGTGTAAATATAACACCAGAAGTATTTATTTATTATAAATACTATGTTTACATAGCCCTCTTGTGTAAGTGAACTAAAGATTATCTTAGATTATTAAATTGGCATATCTATAAATAGTAAGCTCTTAGGAAATTCAATTTGCCCATGAAAGTTGAGTGTCTGAGAGAAATTTTACTTCTCCCCTAAAGTCTTAAGTTTACTCCTGAATACACGCTGGTTCTCATCGTAAGTATTTTCAGTTAATCTGAACTTTCAAAACAAAGTATTTGCTAATCATAAGACTAAATTCATCTTAGAAATGATCAGAAAATTTGGTGAACACTCTGTTTTTTAAAACCAAATTAATCCCTAAACTGAAAAATTCTAAGGCTGGCCAGGAAGTTTTTCATTAAAGTCTAGCCACTATTAAGCAAAGCTGACCCAATAATTATAGCAGTCTTAAATCTGGTCATTTGGTTTAATTCATTCAGAATTATACTGAATAATAATTTTTAAAAGCCCTACGTATTTTATTGTGGAGCTCCCCAAGCAACATATCAGTATCCCAATATCCAACATAATTAGTATTCAATTTGAGGGTTGTCTTTGAAGAAATTAAATAAAACTTTAGAAGGGTGGACCTATAATCCCAGCTATTAAGGAGGCCAAGGCAGGAAGATCCCAAGTTTCAGGTCGAACTGGGCAATTTAGCAAGACCCCATTTCAAAAAAAAAAAAAAAAGGCTGAAGCTATAACTCAGTGTAGAGCACCCTTGGGTTCAATCCTCAGTACTGTAAAACAAAACACAAAACAAACCAAAAAAATGAAAATCTCTCTACAAAGTATTTTTCCATTTACTTATGGGCATACTATAGTCTAATAAAAAAAAATCCCTTCAGGCTCCACAAGAGACGATAAAACAGATACATGATGTACGAAAATTAAAATTTTTTTAGCAACTGATACTTCAAGACATACTTAAGGTAGGGAGTAAGGCTCAAACATAACAAATACTAAAATAACAAGCTCATTGCCAAACATACTAAAATAACAAAAAATCATTGCTAAACAGGCATTTCAGCAAGGGCAGATGCTGATGAGGACTGAGACAGGTTTGGGAGGAATATCTGGAGTAGACCTGCATGAGTTAAGAAACCTAAAGACTGAAAGGAAATCAAGAGGGAATATCAATCAATCATCAAGAGAGACTAGAAGCTTCCTGAGTGAAGAGTAAAGGAAAACACTAGGTAACAGAACAGGCAGCAGTATATAACATAACATTCAAGTTTTTGCAGTGGGATGTGGAATGTAAACTGACTAGTGCTATCAAATCTTTATGTTTGGGCTGGGGACAGCTCAGATGGTAGAGTGGCTTGCCTCGCAAGCATAAGACCCTGGGTTCAATCCCCAGCACCGCAAAAAAAATAAAATAAAATGAAAAATAAAAAAATAAAAATCTTTATGTTCTACCTTTTCCACTAATGATTATATATGAATGGACTTTGTTCTCAAAGATGAGGACAAAAGGTCAGCTGGCCTGTGGAATGCTCTTATTTATTTATTTACTTATTTTTTGGTACTAGTGAATGAACTTAAAGGTGCTCTATCACTGAGCTACATCCCTAGTCCCTGCCCACCACCTTTAAAATTTTGAGACATGGTCTCACTAAGTTGCTGAGGCTGGCTTCAAATAAATTTATGATCCCCCTGCCTCAGCCTCCCAAAAAAGTGGGATTACAGGCATGCATCACTGCACTTGACTTGGAATGCACATTAATTAAATAACAGAATATTAAGGAATATATGGCACAGTTGGGGCTCAGTGAAGAAACACTACTGCCTGCAGTCCCATCTCTATAAAGGACAATTTAGGCTATGCACACAGCACTTTTTAACTTCCCAAGGTATATGGCATAAAAAATACATTTTACTTTGCAGTCCAAGGCAGCCATCTCAAAGTTATCTGTAATAATAAGCACATCAACATAATTATATCAAGTTTTTAAAAAAGAGATTAGTCTTAGGATAATTTTTCTGCCACCTGAAGTTTGAAATTTCTCACTGATCTTTGTTTCAAAAAATGAATACAGGCCGGGCGCGGTGGCGCACAACTGTAATCCCAGCACTTGGGAGGCTGAGGCAGGAGGATTGCCGAGTTCAAAGCGAGCCTCAGCAATTTAGTGAGGCCCTAAGCAACTCAGTGAGACCCTGTCTCTAAATAAAATACAAAATAGGGGTGGGGATGTGGCTCAGTGGCCGAGTGTCCCTGAGTTCAATCCCTGGTTCCAAAAAAAAAAAAAAAATCAAAAGAATAATAATATAAAAAAAAAATGAATACATATGTTTATATTTACAAATCAAGGTTACCAAGCTGGTTGAGCAACAAGGCTGACAACAGGATGTAGAATTCTGGACTTGCACTCCATTCTCCTCTGCATGCAATGCAATGTATGTGCAAATGAAGTCATGCAAATCTTTAAATGATTTTTTTCTTTAACAAACACACAAGGTAGGGAAAATTATCATAGAACAAAGCTGAACTTCCTTCAGTATCATCTTTTCCTGCTTATAAGTGTATAGAATCTCTTCTCTAAATCGCTATAAACTTCTAAAGGCATTAAAAAAAAAAAAAGGAGGAAAAGAAAAGAGGAAATCTTTTTTTTGGGGGGGGGTCTGAAACTAAAAAAAAAAGTGAACTAATTATAATCTCTGATAAATCCAATTCAGGTATTTGGACTGAATAAAGTAAAAAACAAGAAGAGAAAAATAAAAGGATATAAATACATATATATTTTTAAACTCAAAAGTTGCAAAGAGGAAGACCCAGTATTTATTAGCTAAAAACCAGAAACTACCCATCAAGACATGGCATTTAATGAATAAAACAATTGCAGGCTGTCAATTAAAAAAGACATTCTGAAAATAGGTTCATGGAAATGAAAAACAATTACTGAACTAAAAATTGCAATAGAGACAGTGAATAGTAGATTGGATATCACAGAAAGAACAAAATAATAAATGAGTAGATCACTTCAAGGGAGTTCTTTTAGAACTCATCCTGTCCTCTTATGTTTCTATTCTTATATAGGACTCTTCTCATCAATGATAAATACCACTGCTAGAGCTTTGGAGTCCATTCTTCAAAGGAAATCTTAGAGGACTTACAATGCTTTCTTCAGAAATCCTTCTTTTTTCTCATTTGTATCAACCCACTTTTAAAGACATTCAAGTGTCAACCCATTAAAAATTAGTCTTCATATGACTCATTTCCCCTCTAGTTACCTAATTCTTTCTTCCTTTTACAGTTAAACTTCTTAGAAAAAAGCACTGTAATCCAAAATGTCTTCTGCCCATTCGACCAAATCAAGTCCCTCAAGTCAATGCTTAGACTCCATCTCTCTTAAAATTGCTCATAGCAGCATTCAACACAATAATCCCTCTTTAAACACTCTTCCTACTGACTTTCCAAGATGGTACATACTCCTGACTTTCCTCCTACCCCTAGCTTTTCCATCCTGCCCCTTTGCAGATACATCCTCATTATCCAAGACATTGAATATTGACATTTCTCAAGTCTTCACCTAAGCCCTTCTCTCTATGCTGCTTCCTCCCTAAACATTCTTTCACACTTCTGGCTTGTGCCACTAAATGGCACAAGAAACTAAGGACATCTTTGACAGCTCTCTTTACTTCACTTCCTAATAGTCCATCATAAATCCAAAGGACTACATTTCCTAAATATTCTGGAATATGTCCACCTTTTCTGGTCACACTTTGGTCTCCAAGCTATCATCATTCTCACTACAGAACACCAGCTTTCCACTTTGTCTCTTCCATATACATGCTGTCACACTCCAGTTCATTCTCCAAACTATGTATGAGCCTAAGTATACCTTTCAAAACACAAGTTTTGCCCTATCACTTCTACATTAAAAGTTTTTAAATGGCTTTCCACTTTTTAGGAAAAAAACTGCTCATTATAAGTAACATGAAGGTCCTGGAATGATCAGGCCCCTACCTTCCTTCTTCAGCCTCATCCTACTTCACACTGTCTGTCCCTCCCTCACATTTGTACTGATCATAACTTTCTTACAGCACTCATTATGCTTCCTTCCTCAAAATACATAAATAAATGTTAGTTTTTTTCACCTAAAAACCCATCCCATTAACTTTTAGTATAGTTAATTTCTACTCATTCTTCATACCTCAAGCACCAGTTCTTCAGGAAAGCCTCCTTTCAATTCCTTAGGTCAATTCGCCTAGGACAGAGCATGCTGTAGACTACAGACCATCAGTAAATATTTACTTAATAATCAAATCTCAAAAAAAACTCAGAGGTAAATAACAAAAATTCCATTAAAAAAAAGAGAGCAATATACATACCCTGCTAAAAGACTTTCTAAAGGAGAAAACAGAGGCTATACTCAAAGAAATAAAAAAAGTACTTTCAAATTTAAAAACGTAACTGGCTTAATTGCTAAAAATCCATTTCTAGTTGGTCACAACTATAGAAATTCAAGGAAACAAACAATATACCATAATGTAAAATTTGTGTGAGAAAATAATCAAAGGAAAGTGTATCACATTGGTATTAGTCATCTCAACTGCAAACTGAAACCTAAAGGCAATAGAGAATAAAATACTAGGAGTAATAAGCTCATGAAAGTAGCATTATACAATCACTCAAACTATTATCTAAGTGTAAATGGGGGTGCATTTTAAGACACACAGGGATGCAAAGTATGTACCTATATCCTTTTTATTGAAGAAAAAAAAAATCAATCTAGCCAAGCAAACATCTACTGTAAAAACCAAGTTTATCACTGTATGAATTTGTAACCTGAATTCCTCTTCTTTTTGTGGTACTAGGGATTGAACTCAGGGGCACTTGACCACTGAGCCACATTCCCAGCCCTATTTTGTATTTTTTATTTAGAGACAGGGTCTCACCAAGTTGCTTAGGGCCTCACTAATTTGCTGAGGCTGGCTTTGAACTCACGATCCTCCTGCCTCAGTCTCCTGAGCCACTGGGATTACAGGTTTGTGCCATAGTGCCTGGCTCTGAATTCTTAATAATAATATATAATAATACATCTAGAAAAACAAAATCATAAGGCAAAAAGAACTTACAAAACTGCCCAATTATCTCATTTCATACTAGGGATACATTCCTTTTGTGTCTTTAAAATGCAAGGAATCACCAGGAAAGCACATATGAAACAATAGAAAAATGGAAATACCTCTTCATCATAAAAGTTAAAAGATAACTCTATCTAACTGTGACATTGGGGGCCTGGGAGTGTAGTTCAGTGGTAGAGTACTTGCCTACCACTGGGCAAGCCCTGGGTTTGATCCCCAGCACTACAAACAAACCAAACAAAAAAAACCAATGTGTGACATTGCACAATTCCTTTAGCTTAAAATCTAACTTTCTTCACTGATAAATTAAGCAACCTTGTTTACTTACCAATTTGTTCTAAAAAATGTGTAAGAAGTGGAAGTAAAAATTACAGAAAAAACTAGGTAAACATCATTAGTAAATTAATTTTTCAGTCTAAAATGATGAATTCCCATTTAAAAATTTATTCTAACTACCAAGATGAAGATTATGAGACAAGATTTATTTTACTACAGAAAAACTGATTTGAAATGAAAAAAGAAAAAAGAAGCTACAAACTAGGACTCCAAATTAGTAGCCTGAATTTGACCTTCACATACGTTGTTAGCTCCTCTCTCCCCAAAACAACATAAAACAACATGCACCCAGAGTCCCCACCACTCCTTAATTATATCTAGCCCAAGCTGGGTGCGGTGGCGCACGCCTGTAATCCAAGCGACTTGGGAGGCTGAGGCAGGAGGATCCCGAGTTCAAAGCCAGCCTCAGCAACTCAGCGAGGCCCTAAGCAACTCAGTGAGACCCTGTCTCTAAATAAAATACAAAACAGGGCTGGGGATGTGGCTCAGTGGCCAAGTGCCCCTGAGTTCAATCCCAAGTTTCAAAAATAAAAATAAAAAATATATCTAACCCATTTCATCTACTTTTCCACTATGGGATCTGAGTCTGCAACATTTGGTTAGGAGGACAATACCTGTGATTCTAACAAAAGCATACTATCTATGAGACTTTTCATCCCATTTTTGACTAATATGGCTGCCTCATCCAAAGTGGCAAACCGAAATGATACCTGTAATAGGCTGAATAATGGCTCCCAAAGATATCAGGTCTTAATCTGGCAATTGTTTCCTAATTGGGGGGGCGCGGTGGGGGGGACAGTCATTCCAGATGTGATTCAATTAAGAATCTTGAGATGGTGAGATAATCCTGCATTAGCCAGAGGCCTATGAATGCAATCCTGTGTCCTTAGAAGAGAGGTAAAGATTTGACACACACGCAAATGACTGGAAGACAGGACAGAATTTTGAAGATGCTAACCTTGAAGGCTGGGGTATGTAGTTACAAGACAAGGAATACTGACACCCAGAAGGTCAAAAAGCAAGGAACAGATTCTCCCCCTAAGTTTCTGGAATGAGCACATTCCTGCTGACGTCCTGACTTTAGCCCAGTGAAACTGATTTTTGGACTTGTGGTCTCCAAAACCATAAGACAGTAAATGTGTATCTATCTAAGCCTCCAAATTTGTGGTAATTTGTTGTACAGAAAACATGGCAACTAACAACATCCCATAATCAAGTCCTCCTTCTGGGAAAGAAAATCTCACAGGTGAAGATGGAAATCTGTAATAAATTCAATTAAGTATCAATAGAAAAATCAATGCAGTTTCTTTCTGTAAGAAGCTAACAGGATTAGCTACCTATTATCTCTCTTAAAAAACTGAGTATTGTAACTAAAATGGTACTTCTATATAAGTCAGCCTGTCAGTTTAAATTCCAAGGGGGAAGATATGAATGGTATCCAGGTATCCTGAAGAGTCACGAAGTATCTAGTCATGGTATTTTGGGGTAAATGAGAAAAAATGCCATCATTTAAACCAAAAACAGAAACAAAATTTATGGAACACAAATACACAGGTTCTGAAATAAAACTATTAACTTTTAAAGAGTACTCAGAACATTTCCATCTAGATTCAGCCTACAAGAAAACTAAATTACAGGTAAGAAAATTAAAGAAAATCTGGTTTGTGAAGAGATGAAAAATAAGAAACTGTAGAAAGTATTAACAGAACTAAGAAAAGAAATTAAAGAGATTAAAAAAATCATTGCAATATTTCAAATGGCATGAGAAGCAACAGTGATGAATGATGATCTGACAGCATACAACCCGCAAGGGTAAAAACAGAAATGAGAAATCATAAAGAAACAAGAGTGAATAGACTGGAGAAAAGATACAAAAAATGAAGCTCCAACAGCTTAATTAGTACATTATAAAAACAAAATTAAACAAAAGAAATTAAATTCCTAAGAAACTAATCCTAAAGATATAAATTTAATGACTTAAATAAAAAAGTCATCAAGAAACAAAATGAATTAGAAAAAAAGATCAATAAATTGGTAAAAACAAAACAAAACAAAACAATTTCCATAAGATAATAATTCAGACGAACTAAATATGCCCCCAAATAATAAAAATAGAAACAAATCAGATTGGCCTCAGATGTCTTCGTAACATCAGACAGGCAATAATAAGGTAATGCCTATAAATGTTGGTATATTACAACAATTCTATACTCAGCAAAATCATTTATATGTGAAAGCATAGAAAGACATTATGAAATATGACAGCACTAGTGTTATTATCAATGCTGCATTTCTAAAAAAAAAAAACATTTAAAGATATGTTCAAGCAACTGAGGGTAATCAAAACAAGAAACTCAGAAAAAAAGAGAAAGTGAAATGATACAGATCAATTATCTGATGTTAATAACAGACACTGGTAACAATAATGAAAGAAGAAAACCTCAAACATCTGGAAATTGCTAAAAAAAAAAAAAAAGCATGCTAAGCTATTTCTCATTGAGTTTATTTCTACAATTGTAGGATATTAAGAAACAATACAAGAAAAAAAGTCCTATCATATTATAGGAGGTGTGAACAAACCTTTTTCAGGAAAACTCATAAATTCTGGGTGTGGGGCATTATCAGTATATTAAACATTCAACTCAGAACTCAAAACAATACACTAAACATTCAACTCAACCACCACAAACATACACAAAAATAAGAAAAGCTAAAAGAATATATTATGAGGGTTAGGGATATATATATAGTTCTGTTGGTAAAGTGCTTGCCCTGCATGCACAAGGTTCTGGATTCAGTCCCCACCACAAAAAATAAATAAAATAAAATAAAAACTTAAATATATATATATATATATAAAATGAAATATTAAGGTAAACTTTAAGTTATACAAGAGAAGAAAAATGACTAAAACAGGTAACTCACTGGTTAATCTGAGAAAAAAATAATTATTTAAAATTAGAGAACAAATAAATTATACACACTTGACAGAAACTTAAAAAAAAAATACTGTACAATTCTGTTAATAAAATTGAATATGGAGGTGTTGACACAGTTCTTGGGAAACAGATTACTAACTTTCCCTCCAAGAAGTGCTGAATAAAGACCAGCAACTATGGCAAAGAATTATCCCCTCAAAACACCTCAGACTTCATGAAACATGAAAAACCTTAAATAAAAAGGGTGAAGAATTCTTCAGGTTAAAAAAAAACAAAGACATATGACAACAAAATGTCATGTGTAATTATGAACTGGCTTGGGTGGGAATGTGAAATGAAAGGATAGGATGGGGAGACTGATACAAAGAACATTACTGAGACAACTGACTATCAGTTGTATATAGATAACACTATTTTATACATTACATTCCTAAATCTGATAACTGAACTATGGTTATGTAAGAGAATGTCCTAGTTCTTCTTATTCTTAGGGGATATACATTTAAATATTTAAGAGTAAAGGGTCATGCTGTTTGCACTGAGTATTAAATGGGTTAAGCAAAATTTACAAATAACAAAATATGCAAGTTTGTGCCAAGATAATATCCATACTCAGACACACACACAGGAAAAAAAGTTTACAAAACAAATGTGACAAAATGATAACAACATGATAGGAAAACATGGTAGTTCTTGGTATTCTTTTTTCAAACTTTCAGATTATTTTTCAAACTGAAGTTATTAAGATAAAAGTGGATCAGGCAAGGCAATTTCAAAACCAGAACCTTTTAATCCCTAAAGGAGCTGTTTATGGTTTAGATATGAGGTTTCCTCCACAGCTCATGTGTTAGACAACATTAGAATTTCAGAGGTAAACTGAATGGGTTATGAGTTTTAACCTAATCAGTACATTAATCCACTGGACAGTAACTATAGACAGGTAGGGTGTGGCTGGAGGAGGCAGGTCACTGAAGGTGTGCATTGGGGGCTTATATCTTGCCCCGGTAAGCAAAGTGTGCAATCGCGCCCTCTCTCTCTCTCTGCTTGATTGCCATGTCTTGAGCTGTTTTGCTCTTCCATGTCCTTCCACCATGATGTTCTGCCTCATCTCGGGCCCAGGGCAATGGATCCAGCTATCTACAGACTGAGACCTCTGAGACTGTGAGCTCCAAATAAACTTTTCCTCTTCTACACTGTTCTTGTAGGGTCTTTCAGTCACAGCAACGAAAAAGCTTTAGAAGTATGCTGTATAACTCCCAAATTACCTAGAGATCACAAACACAAAAAGAACTTCCTGCTTCTTTTTATAGATCCACCATAATCCTGATATAAAATCTGATGAAGGCAACCCTAAAAATAAAAAACTGCCATCCAAACATGTTCATTAACATGGATGCAGAAAACCCTAAGAATATATGTCCCAAGTCACCAAGTAGTATTCATTTTGGGAATGTAACTTTGAGCCGTCTTTTTAAATGTTCAAAGGAAAAAACATCAGGTGGTTACATCATATGCTAAAAGGGTTTTGCTATAATTCATTCCTTAAAGAAACAATACATATTTCAAGCCAAAGAGGAACATTGCGATTGAAACAATTCACAGGAAAGAAAAAATAAGGATACCTACCTCTTATTTCTGTAAATAAATGTCTAAAAAGACTAGTTAATGTAATAAGTCATGATAAGCAAAAAGATACAAAATTATGAGAAGAGATAAAACTACTATTTACAGGTAATGACATGATAGCAAACTTGAAATGTAAAGGGAAAAAGGTTCAATAAGGTTATCTGACCATAGAAAACCATAGAAGAAAACTATTAATATGCACTTAGAAGCTTATGAGAAAATAGTAATAAAGTAAATAAACACCAAATAACTCTGAACCTTTCAGAAGAGGGTTTCGGAATTAAAAAAAAAACCTCCCCTAAGAGAGATTCAATATTATAAAAAAATGGCTCTCTTCCCTTTATCATTCCATAAATTCAATATAATCACAACTGGGCCTTTTGGTTCTCAGACTTTCATGACATAATTCCAAAATAAAATAAAATAATAAAATAGAAGTATGTGAATGAATAGCTAAAACATTCCTGCCAATGAGAATTTGTAACATGTAAAATGTAAAAATTTAATTTCAAATTATGGCATTTAAGAGGTATTGGTGGTAGAGATAAATTAGAACTGAGATTCCAGAAAGAGCTGTAGGAACAGAGTCTGAACAAATGCTATTGGAACAACTGACCTGTTCCACTCCTGCTTTCCTCTCTACCTTACAACTTACAATAAATACCAGGAGATTAAATATTTAAGTTTGAAGTACTCCTACCCAAGCCATACCAGCACATCTAGATAAATATTTCTTTCTCTCTCTCTTTTTTTTTTTTTTTGGTACGGGGTTGAACTCAGGGGCACTCTACCACTGAGCCACAGCCTCAGCCCTTTTTTTTAATTTAGAGACAGGGTCTCACCAAGTTGCTTAGTGCCTCACTAAGTTGCTGAGGCTGGCTTTGAACTCTTGATCCTCCTGCCTCAGCCTCTCTAGCCACTGGGATTACAGGCATTGCCACTGCGCCGGGCATGACAAATATTTCTTTTTAAGGATATAAAGACTGACTCCAGAGGAATAAATAGAAAGGACTCCATATTAATAAAACTTCTACACTATGAAACCAAGCTCATAAACTTGAAAAGCAAACATCTTAGACTATTTATAATATATAGAGTTGATATCCCAAATAGTTAAAAGGCTCTATGTGACAACAAAAATGAACACTTTAAAGGAAAAGAAATGGGTGAAGAACAAGAACAGCTGATTCAATTAATAAAATAATGCAAATGGCTAATAAATATTTGAAGCAGTGATCAACCTCACTAGCTATTACACACACATTTATTTTTACATATTACATTCTCCAAGATAATTTTTAATGCCAATTATTGGTAAAGGAGTAAAAAATATATTTACTTTACTTAGAAGGGCAAACTGGTATCTTTCTGAAGGATATACTAAAACAGTGAATAACAGTCTTAAGAAAATTAAGACCTGAACATTGCAGTCCTTCTGAAGCCCAAGGTCTATTAATCTCCATTCATGTTGACCCTAAGGCAGTAGGAGAGGTCCCTAATATCAACATTCATTACACCAAGAATCAGAAAACAAGAGCAAATTAATGGTGCCTTAGTCTATACAGCAGAGCTTAACCTTGTTTAAGAAATGCTCTTCTGATAGTTTATGTTTTCTAAACATCCTTACATCATAGCAATTCTTCAATTCCCACATTTTACTTTGGTTAGAAGTACAAGTTTTCTTACGGGATCTCTAAGTTTATAGTTTATACATCCAACATCTCCAGAATGTCCTTCCAATTTACCTCAGGACTAAAAATATTTTCCTGATTCCCCTGATTCAATATTCTTTTAATAAAACTCAATCCTGTACATTAGCTAGTTAAAGCAACAAATATTCTTGTTGTTGTTCTATAATATGTCACCTATAAAACAATTAAAGATTTATATAGAAATCTTTTATAAAGGAATCCTTGTTATTGAAACAAAGAATACATGTACATTTTATAAATTTAGTTTGCATTACTAATAAACATTCAAGGCAGGCAAAACATTTTACCTATTAAGTAATGCATTTCAATTACTATAAAGAAAATACAACCTATCTTCACTACCTGCTTGCTCTATAAAAAAATTATATACAAAATATCTGGATGAGTGGTGCATGCCTATAATCCCAGCAATTTGGGAGGCTGAAGGAGGATTCCAATCAAGTTCAAGGCTTGCCTCAGCATTTTGTAAGACCCCATCTCAAAAAACAAAACAGTCAGGCACGGTGTAATCCCAGCACTAGGGAGGCTGAGGCAGGGGGATCGCGAGTTCAAAGCCAGTCTCAG
This sequence comes from Glaucomys volans, assembly GCA_020662805.1. Classification (NCBI taxonomy): domain Eukaryota; kingdom Metazoa; phylum Chordata; class Mammalia; order Rodentia; family Sciuridae; genus Glaucomys; species Glaucomys volans. Next base: position 32,278 of record JAJEJO010004593.1, on the reverse strand, counting down.
CAATTTAGCGAGGCCCTAAGCAACTCAGTGAGACCCTGTCTCTAAATAAAATACAAAATAGGGCTGGGGATGTGGCTCAGTGGTGGGAGTGCCCCTGGGTTCAATCCCCACTACCAAAAAAAAAAATATTTAAAAAACAAGCAAAAAAAAACAAAAACAAAAAAGAAAACAGGGCTGGGGATGTAGCTCAGTGGAAACACCCTGGTTTTGATCCCTAGAATTGGGGAAAAAAATCTGGGCAACATTTCTGATACAAGGAACTGAATATGGGTTTAAAATATAACATCTAAGTGGTCAAATACAGGTAGTACTAACAATTTCTAAGAGTTCACACTCTTCCCCACAAATTTACAGTTTGTTTACTATAGAACTTTATAGCTATGAGTTTCTGACTCTGTTGGGGGCACTTCTACTGATTGCTACTAGCAATTCTGATCCAACCAGAAAGTCTCTGATCAAACTAAGCAATTTCTCAATCAGTTGCATTTTCATGGACAATGATAGACCTCTCTAAAGCAGACCATTGAACATGGACAACACTCAGAAGAGACTTCTACCACTGAAACTTGGAAATCCCAGAACGGTATCATTGAGTTCTCAGAGATTTCTCTGAATAATAATCCCAAGGTTATAGTGGTTTCCTACTCTGTACTGGCTCCAAACTGAAGACATCGGAACAACCCAAAGAGAATGCATTATAGTTCAGCTTCAAAATTCCTCCACAAAGTTCTAGAAAGAAAACAGCTGAAGGATACTAAATCTCTTCAAAGAGGGAAGTTACCCTTTGTGCATCACTGGTATATGACTACAATTTAAAATTAAGAACTGAAAAATTTAAAAATTCACCTATCTTCTGATTCTACCACATTACATCTCTGCCTACCCCCCCCCCCCCCCCCCTTTTAGGTCTCATTCTGTCTTAAATGGTCTCCAAGTTTTCTTCTGGTCTCGACATTGTATCCTGTTTCCCACAAACTCAGTATCCTTGAAAAGTGAATACTTTTTTCTAATCCTGTTCTTACCAATTTGCCCCTCCCAGCCTGAACAATCTTTACTTCTGTTCCCTTCTTGTTTTTTTTTTTTTCTTTCTTGCATCTAGCAAGAGAGTAAGATAGCAGAATCCAGGTAACACAGCTGACTGAGATAGAAGAGAAACAGCAACTAGTTTGGCACTTTAGGCAAAAGCTGAGGGGCTACAGAGCAACCCAATGAAAGAAACAAGAGGAGAGGATTAACGGCAAACATTCTTTTAAATTATAATACTAGTGAGGAGATTGAGTCTTGGTTTAAATTTGGAAAAAGCATTCTATCACTGAGCTACTTTCCTAGCCCAGAAATATTACTGTGCTTTTAAGATTTTCTTATACTGTATTTTACATTAAAAAGTTAAAAAATAATAATCTATTAATATTAAAAATACCTATACTACATTAATTTTTAAAAGGTTAAAGTTACCTGAAAATTTCTCAGAAGCCAATATTTCATCTGATAGCTTCAACTAAGCATTTACTTATTCAATTGAATATTTACTTACCCTCCTGATAAACTAAACTTCATTCAAATGATTCTAATACAAACGAACTTTGAGTTAAATGTGTCCAAAAGTTTAAAAACATTTCAAAAAGAAAACTAAAATTAACCAAAATAAGACAAATTCTACTTTATGTTAAAGATCATTTATTTCTTGCCCAAAATTATTAAAAAGTAATTGGTCTTTGCCAAAACAGGTAAAATCTTACAAGTACTAAAACCATACTGTTTGTACAGATTTTTTTTTTCAAAACATGCACATAACAAAGCCTTGACACTGTCATCATTCCTTCATGTTTCATTCTTTTAAAGTATCTTCTAGGCATGAGCTGAGATCTCAATTACATATTGCATAGGTAGTGGTCATAAATTTATACAAAGGTATGTTCTGCATAATTTTTAAAGTAAATTTTATATAATTGCCTGAAAAATACCAATGCTATATTTAGTTGGAGGGCTCTGCTGACTATAAAAATTAGATACTGACCTAATTTCATTAACAAGTATGGTAAAAGCATGTACTGAAAAGATTTAGATGGCACAGGGTTATTTCTAAGAACATTCCAGTATTTATAATCCCGATTAGCTTCATCTGTTTACTAATTCAAATTTAACGGTTATGGATAATTTGTCTACAAATTCAGAAGTGGATTAAATTCCTAGTTTGCTATTTTTTAATCCTTGCACATTTGAAGATTCAGACTCAGACTGACCCAGAAAATAAGAACTGACTTTCTGGGCCAATTCATCCGTTTTGACTTTTGCTTAAAACAAAACCCCTCACAGAGAACATTTATAAATATTTGCTGATAAATTTGTACTTTAAGTTCAAAGAAGGAAAAAATGTTATTAAATATTTAAGATGGGAAATGGTTCATTCACATACATCAAGCTTCTAAATATTTTACACATATGAAATGTACCTATTGGAAAAAATGACCAATACCATTTGCCTCTGACAGACTTCTGTTGATATATATCTAATATTCTTCAAGAAAGAGTCATTCACTGAATCTACAAACTATTGGTTAAAAAAAAAGATGCTTTATGTATAGGGAGATGGGTGCTGGGGAAGTAAGCATATACAAAAAAACGAAAATTAAATTAAACTTCTACTGAATACCTTAAAAATTTTTACAGAGCTACCTCCTGAACGTGAACAGTCTAAGTGAACCTGGTGGCTCAAAATGAACTTCTCAAGTCCCTAGAATTTTCCTCAAGAAATGGATCTATCCTTAGTTTACAGAATCATTTATGTCCCTTATCATAACACTTCCCTATGAATTCTCTCACTTTAAAGACCCATGAAGGAAGAGATCATACCTTTTTTGTTCCTAGTATTTAGCACATGAAACTTGATAAATGTGTGGGACAAATGAACAACTATCAGTTTGACTTTTTCCTTGTCAGCAATGCTTTTCCTACAGAGAAAAAGGTATTCCTCATAGAAGTTGACCCACCAACAAACTGTGTCCCAGTATTTCCATCTTGTTTATTTTAAATAATACATCGTTCCATTTTTGTTTTATCCCTACAAAAATATTCATGACAGTTCCTAATAAAACATTTGGACCCAGCCAGGCGCGGTGGCACACGCCTGTAGTCCCAGCACTTGGGAGGCTGAGGCAGGAGGATCCCGAGTTCAAAGCCACCCTCAGCAACTTGGCGAGGCCCTAAGCAACTCAGTGAGACCCTGTCTCTAAATAAAATACAAAATAGGGCTGGGGATGTGGCTCAGTGGTGGAGTGCCCCTGGGTTCAATCCCCAGTACCAAAACAACAACAACAAAAAAAACATTTGGACCCAAAGGCAAATCTGCAGCTTACTAATAAAAAACTTGATTTCAGATGACTATTTATCCATAACATAGTGTATAAGCTGTGGATTGACCACAGAACAAAAGCTGCTACTTCTAGGCCCCCTGACATTCAAAACAGATTTATAGACTCTCAACGAACTCACTATTCTCTTGCTTTATAAAAAGTGAAAATTTTACTTATTCTCTATTTAAACATTCTGAAGCATGATGGCATACTGCAAAGGTGGGTTTTCTAAAGCCTGGTAAGTTCTGAGATTCTATTTAGAAAATAAAACAAAAAAAATACACAGCCACATCTTGTTATCTTTTATCATTAATACTTTCATTTCTGAATTCTAATAACAACGGCAAGTAAGCTGCATCTTCTATACTATCAAATTTAATGAAATTTTCTACTACTCATGCTAAACAAAAGAGAATCTAAGAATTCTAAGAATCCAAGACGAAGTTGGTCATAACTTACGTTTTTACTCTTTGAGACAGTGAACAGTTCTTGAATACTTTTTTTTTTAAACCTAGGGCCTCCTGTGTGCTAGGCAAGTGCTCTAATAATGATCTACAGCACTAACCCTTTTAAAAATTTTTAATTTGAGACAGGGTTTTGCTAACCTTGAACTTGCGTTCAGCCTCCTGAGTAGCTGGGATTACAGGTGTGCACCATACCCAGATGAACAGCACATTCTTAAACTAAAATAATTAAGCTACACATAGCATGACAAAGTTTATCTACATTCCTGAGACAGGCATATTATAAGTGAATATAAAAGACCAGCCTAAACTTAAAAACCAGATTATACATGACCTATGCTTTCTCACAGTCTATTTCTGGCTAGCTTTCAATTTTCTCTACTATGAATTCCTCAGAAAATAAGTAGAAGCCAAAAGCCATGGCACTTGCCTGTAATCCAGCTACAAGTGAGGGTGAGGCAAGAGAATCCCAAGTTTGAGGCCAGCCTGGGCAACCTGGCAAGACCTGTCTCAAAAACCAAACAAACAAAAAAGGCTGGGGATATAGCTAAATGGTAGAGCATCCTAGATTCAATTCCCAGTAAGTACACATGTGCACACACACACAATGTTCTTAAACTAAGAATTTCACTGGAATAAAGAAATAATGGAGCTGGGTGCAGTGGTGCATGCCTATATAATCCTGGAGATTTGGGAGCCCAAGGCAGGAGGATCAAAAATTCAAAGCCAGCCTCAGCAAGTTAGTGAGGCACTAAGCAACTCAGTGAGAACCTGTCCCTGTCTCTAAATAAATATTAAAAAGGGATGGGAATATGGCTCAGTGGTTAAGCACCCCTGAGTCCAATCCATGGTACCCAAAAAAAAAAAAAAAAAAAAAAAGGAATACATTTATGCCAGTGGGTTAAAAAGCAGTAGGCATGAATAAAAGCCCTAAGACAAAACTATATATGGTTTACAGAACTAATTGTATTGTAGCTATATATTAGATGCTTTTTTGGGTATATCTCTTGTTGGTGAAATGTTCTAAAGGAAGCTGACATGAGATGATAATGTACTTTTCAAATTTAGTGTACAATGTCATCACAAGATTCACTTTCTGGGTACAAAGGAACTGTAGTCACATCCTTCCTACATAAAGAGTTTCTGACCCGTCACAATGGTCAACAGACTTTCAGCACTAGCATAAACTGCAATGGCCTACACATATAATTACTTTGAAAAGCCCAGGACATATTATTTGGCTTCTATGACCAAATGTAAAATTTTGGGCAAATAACTGCAGTCTCAATTTCCTCATCTGTTAAGATATAAGTAATAAAATTATTGTATGGGGGCATTGTAAAGATTAGAGATAACTGAAAATGTCTTACATAGTCCCTGACACATAAATGTTCATCTTACTAGCTAATGTCAAGGGTAGAAAAACATAGGAGACACACAAAGAATCAAATTCATCATTCTGGTCTCATGAGCATCATACTCTAACCGATGGATCTAAGCTGTCACTATAAGAAATTGTTCATTTAAAAATCCAATAATGGAAATTTTACTATGTTAATAGTTTAACATTTTGATAAGCTTTAAAGTTTGGTTTAGAGGTTTATATGAACACAGACTATTGTGTGTTAGACATCTGTTTGATCAGTTGGAGTTGGCCTCTTCTTTAATGTGATGTTTGATTCCTGTGATCCCAAAATTCCTCTCTCTGGTTAAAAGAATAAAACTTACTTCATGATAATATCTGCAAATGTAAAATACTCTGAAGAGATACATGATTATAAATGTCCTATTAACCTTCAAAGCCAAAATGTAGGAAGTTAAAATTAAAACTGTAGGTCCAGAAGGAGTCAAACTAATCTCCTATATGAACATGAGAACTCTCCCAGACTTCATATTTATATTATCTTCACACTTAAATATCCAGGTGCAATCAAAATACCATATAGGAATAGAGTCAGAAAGAAATGTCTGCAACCAGAAACCTCCTCCTATAGTGAAAATTTCCATTTCCAGGCAGTTTTTATTTGACTCTTACCAAATACTCTAATGTATACCATCCACAAAACATTGTACTAGGCTGTAGATGTAATAAGTTACTGTATTTTCCCCTACAGAATTAACTGAACACAATTATAATTAAGACATGAATGCTTAGAAGTAAAATACATGATGATTAAAGCCCTATAAATAATGTAGACACTGCTGTAGAAATACAGAGAATGGAGAGCAGAAACACTGGTGAACAGGGAAGACTGTTGAGAAAATATCAGAAATGAGCTTTGATTTTAAAAAAAGAAAAAGAAAAAAGGAAGTGGGCTGGAATTTAGCTCAGTGGTAGAGCACTTGTCTAGCATGCTCCAGGGCCTGGGTTCAATTCCTAGTACTGCAAACAACAACAAAAACAAAACAAACAATAGCTGGAGAAGAAGAGAATTCCAAACTGCAAATCAGCAAGAGCAAAGATCCTTGGAGAAAAAAGAAAAGGGTGTGTTTCAGAGTTGACAAGGATACCAGTTTGGCTGAAATAGATCATGTCTGAGATCCAATCATACAAAGTAACAAAAGCAAAACCAAGAAGTCTGGCCTTTATTCCAGAGGCAAAAGGGATCACTGAAGTATACACTGAAAAGACAAATACAAAAAACAGTATTTCTGAAATAATTTTGTGATGTTTATAGAAAGGAGAATAGGGAGGGGTGCAGTCTAGGATGCTAGCAGGAAAGAGACCAGTTAGAGTGCTAATATGTTGGTTTGGGCCTGAGGTAATTAGGACTTGAACTGTTCTAAGACAATTTTTCAACCATAAATAACCCAGGACCCACACATAAAATCTTAATGCTTTTTAAGAAGATTTCAACAAAATAATTTTAAAAAGGTGAACTGAGTTAATCAGAACAATTTAGTTTCCTTATTGTACCATATCTTTTTCTGTAGTATATTCTTGCTTCTTTCTAACCATGAAATGAAACTCCTTCAAAATACCAACCTAGTCATCTCTGTTTACTGATCATTCTAGTCAACACTCACTTTTGCTTTATTGTTTCTTTACCCACAATTTAACCATCTATTCTCACCTAACCATTAACTCTAAATCCATGAATTCTTTCCAACTTCAGACAGCAAAATAAAAATCCTCATACTCAACTTTTAACTTTTAGTCTATTCATATGCCATCTTTAATACCTGTTCTAAATTCTCTACTCAATCTCTTCTAATTTGGTTCCAATGCTTACTGCTGTTACATCCAGTCTGTCTCTGTTCCCCTAATATCTCATGATTTCATATACTCAATAACTGTAGGTACCATTTATTTGGCACTTTTTTCATGGCAGAAAATGTGTCAAGCACTAATCATTTCACTGAATCTTCAAGATAACTTTATGAGAAAGAAATTCCCATCTGACAGGTAAGGAAACTGTGGCTTGGAGAGAACACCCTACTAGGAAGTGGGAAAGCAGTATGACTCAGTTCAGTCAGTTCTGTCTCTATCAAGGGCTAGCTCTACCACCTACTTCATGGGGCCTTCAATGTGGCTCTATTGATTATATTTATCCAGAAACATGGCTCCTCATCATTCATTAAAGAACTACCATCTGAGAATTACTACTAATTCCGTTCCTCAATCTGGACAGTGGCTGAAGAAAACAAAATTTCTGCTTCTGTTAACATCTGGAACTCTGGAAATGATAAATGAATTCAATGTCTTACATTTTTTCTGAATGTCTTAGAAGGGATCCTTGCATTAGAAGACAATTATATATATTTATAAGTATATATAGTTACACTCATTTTAACTCTAGGAATCTATGAATCAGATGTTAACATTCAGCTTTTTAAATTCTGGTTCCCAGGAGCAAGAAGGCTCATATAATTGGGAAAAATCCATTCAGGAAAGTTTTTAAAATTACAAAGATCTGATCCTGGCATTTTATTTAGGTTCTCTGTGTCTATTCAGTCCTCTTGATATCCATGGGCAATTAGTTCCACAACTCCCCACAGATACCAAATCTGCAGATCCTCAAGACTCTCATATGGTATTTGCATATGACCTATACCCATCCTCCTATATACTTTAAATCATTTTTAAATTACTTGCAATCTCAAGTACAACATATACACATACACAGGCTGTATTGTTTAGGGAATAGTGACAAGAAAAAAAGACTGTACATGGTGATCAGAGGTACAAGTTTGTTTTTGTTTTGTTTTCTTTTTGGCACCAGGGATTGAACCCAGGTGCGCTCAACCACATCCCCAGCCCTTTTTCCATTTTTTATTAAGAGACAAGGGCTCAATGGATTGCTTAGGCCCTCAGTAAGTTGCTAAAACTGACTTTGAACTCATAATCCTCCTGCCTCAGCCTCCCAAACTGCTGGGATTATAAGGGTGCACCCCCGTGCCCAGCTTTTTAAAAATATTTTTGACACAAAGTTGGTTGAATCCATGGATGCAAAACCCAAAGAGATGAAGAGCTGACTGTATTTGTCAAATAGAGATTAACATCATAAATTTTAGAAGAGTATGGTGAAAAATTAAAACCTAACACAAATAGTCAATAAAGTATGGTTTTCATTTACTTTCTACCATACTTAGTAGTAGTTCAGTCTCATAAGATTTTAAATCAAATTGTATTATCCATAAAAATAATGAATTTCAATTCATATCCTAAATATGAATACCAAATACACTTTGGTCAATGGATTAAAAATCAACGTATTAAGAATTAGAAAAACTCGATCTCCCTCTTTTATCATACACTCAAGCAATGCTTACAATTATAAATACTGCTACTATAAATACAGTATCACCAGGCATGGTGGTGCACACATGTAATCCCAGCAGTTTGAGAGGCCTAGGCAGGAAAACTCCAAGTTCAAAATCCAGCCTCAGCAACTTAGTTAGACTCTAAGCAACTCAGCAAGACCCTGTCTCAAAAAAAAAAAAGAAAAGAAAAAAGGGCTGGGGATGTGGCTGTGGTTAAGCACCCCTGGGTTCAATCCCTGGTACCAAATACATAAATAAATAATAAACAGTATCAACAGTCTAATTTATTGATACAAATTAATCTTTACTTTTTAGTTTCCTACGAAAATTATGAAGTTTATTACAGTTTAGATAAAGGTATACAGAATTCACCTCCCTCAATTATCTGCCTTCTCTAGCTCTCCCTATCTGCCTTGGCAGAAGAAAAGCTAAGTAAAGAGAACATCTAAGTGGTACATAGATAGCTAGGATGAATAAAGATTAAATCATCAAAGAATATATTCTAGAGACTAATAATGAAGTACAAAATCCTTATATAATATGAAATACATTAGATATTAAAGGAAGAAAGAATATAGGTAATTAGCCTTTTGATTTAGATAAAGGGTAACCAAAACTACTTTCATATAAAGATGGCTAATAGTCACAGGTCAAAAAAATTTATATATCCTGGGTAACAATATCAAAAAAATATAGGAAGCAACTGCATTTGAAAATATTTTTGTTATTTGGAAGACAGGATATATTATGACATGAAATTACTACCCATGGAATAAGAAAACAGCTTTTATCTAGTTGCCTCACATCACCTCCCCTTCTCCAAAGATCCACATATTTCACAAGGCCACGCCTTACTTTATCTTTCTGTGCAACTCCTCCAAAAGTCTACTTAAACCTCTTTTCTTACAAGACTGTCTCCTGATTTGATTAAAAACAAAAAGTATTCGAGAATGTCACTCAAAAGTCCCCTGCCAAGGCAGTAGATAATCATTTGAAGGGAACATCAACATATCACCTTAAAATTAATTATTTTTTCATCAGTAACTAATACATTAAACAATTAATCTATCTCTCATAGGTGAACATTTCAGAGATAACAAACTCCCTGTTGACATTTTAGTCTTTTGCTTAAAATAAGCATTCATAGTTGAACCAGAATCAGCCATACTATTAGCTACTTTAATAGCAACCTTGGCGTAATCTGAATAAATTCAAAGAATATAGGTATTAAATATCTGCTCAGCAATACTTACAATATGACAAAAATAGATTTCTTTGGGAGGGGGAGCAATATTAGAGAACAATTCTTCAAACAAAATTTAACAAAACAAGCCAGGTGCACTGCACGCCTGTAATGCCAGCAGCTCCGTAGGCTGAGGCAAGACAACCGAAAATTCAAAGCCAGCCTCAGCAAAAGTGAGGTGCTAAGCAACTCAGTGAGATCCTGTCTCTAAATAAAATACAAAATAGGGTTGGGGATACAGCTCAGTGGTTGAGTGCCCCTGGGTTCAATCCACATTGTCCCCCACCACACACTTCCCCAGCCCCCCCCCAAAATTTAACAAAACAAAACCAAGACCCAGCTTGAACTGGCAGAAAAATCTTCACAATGTGTTCTCATAATATCCATCCAACTACCCAAGGGTCCTGAGCTTGTTCAAACCTGTAGTCTCAACCACACTGTCTCCATTGGAATCTCTACCTTCCTTCCAACTAGGAGTTTCTCCACATTTCTCAGTCCCAACAGAAAAATCAATGAAGGTTACCCACAGGAATAGTTTTCCTAAATAGAACAATCATCAACTTAAAATTCTTTTTAAGAAAACAGAACCCAAAATCAGCTTTATAATGCTGAAACATCTAAGTGCCTGGCATACGTCAGACATTTTATTTGCTAAAGGTATTTGAAGAAACACACAATGTCAAGAAAATTTTTAAAAAATTAATTGGATAGCACATGTGATAATATAATCTAACCCACTTTGGTTTTACTGACTTGGACATTGAGACTCAAAAGGTTGAAGGACTTGTCCCTGGGCACATATTTTGGAGCACAGCCATGACTAAACAATTCTTGTCTCCTAGTGCAGTGACCCCTTCAACAGGTTACACTATAATAACCATCAATTCAGCCCTTCACACTAAAATATACAATGATACAATCCATGTAAAAATATGTAAAAGATACAAGCCATGTAAAAAGTAATGACTCCAGTTACCAGTCGACCATATTTCTCAAATCTATACTGATACATATATATATAGTCTTAATATACCACTTCCGTAATTACTTCAATGATGTACAAATGTTTTAAAATATCAAATAAAAAAACTTTAAGCAATTTTCACCTGCACTTCATTATAGTTTCAATAATACGGCATTGTTGTAAACTTCAAAGTTTAAAGTAATCATCCCTACAAGACTGTTTAATCAGAGAAAGGGGAACAGGGAGAAAACTGTAAGAACAGAACTATAACACTGGGAAAGAAATGTTTTGTGCTTCAAATTATTTATGGCAAAGGAAACATTAAGTCAATAAAGGTAACATCTGAGATTAGGGAAAAAGTAGTGCGGTGGGTTATCATCTCCCTAGTTTCAGTTTTGTATTCTGTAAAATAAGGAATTACAGAAACACAGTCTTTGGAAAAAGACCAATAAGTAGAAAGAAAACAGTATAAAATTGAAGTGTCTAGTTAAAGAGAGTTGGGGGGACCGGCCCTGCTTGATTCCTGGAAGCTTTGGAACCAACTACGCTTGCAGACTACTGTTTGGTTGTCTAAAATCCCGGCATGCAAGTTTAAAAAAGAGTATGCCTTTTCCCTCAGAACAATTTTTTTTTTCATTTCTTACTTTAATAAGGTGAAAATCATTTATTCTGTGCAAACAATACCTGTCTTTCATGCTCTTATTATAGCGCTTTAAAACTTATTCGGCCCATTATTCCAATTAGCAGAAAACTTGGGTAAGGGTGGCATACAGACTCCTTTGCTTGGACTACTTAGGTATGTGACCTTTGTGGATCTCTAAGGTACCATGTAGTGCTTGAAAGGAGAGAAGAAAAAATGTCTCGGGTGATGAAATTTTCAAAACGCATCTAAAACTGGTTGGTAGAGGGCTCTCCACAGTCAGATTTGTCTTTTAAGAAAAAGCTCCAAGTTTCTTTAAAATGTATAAGCAGAACAGAACCCTATTCAATCAAACTCTAACATCAAGAACTTTTACCCAATTTACACGGCTAAGAGGATAAGAAATCAGTAGAATTTACTTCATTTGCTCCATGCCTTAATAATGAATGAACTGGAGGCATCATTGACTTGAGTTCTGAAGAAGCCTCACTCTCAGCCCTGCCCCTGTAAAACCAGAAGCAAATTGTCCAAATCTGGTGTTTTGAGGCTTAAGTCCGGTTCAAAGGAAGCTTACCGCCACCCCCATCCCCCGAAGGCTGGAGCCCCGGACCCTGGGAGCCGGTGGGGCGCCCGCCACTCCCTCTCCGCTCGGGAAAAGTTCCGCGGCCGCTCCCGGGCCAAGCCGGCCCGCGGCTCTCGCCCGCGTAGCCGCCACAAGCACCCCGCCCGGCCGCTGGCCGGAGGGTCGCGCCCCCTCCACAAACACTCCGCCCCCGCCTCCCCGCCGCCGCCCTCGCGGAGCCTTAACCCCTCGCCGCCCGCCGCCGGGGAGGAGGCCGGGCCAGGGGGTGGAGTTGTCGCGTCTCCTCCCGGGAGCGCCCGGGCAGACGCCCGGCTTGTTTACAGGCCCCAGGCCTGTCCGCCGCCGCGGCCGCGCAGGCCCGCGCCGCCCGCCCGCCCGCCCGCGGCCCGAGCGCCGCGCTTACCCGGAGCAGCCGCGGGCGGGCAGGTCCCTGGTCGGCCGAGGCGGCGGCGACGGCAGCAACTGCGGCCGGGGAAGAGGCGAGGAGGGGGTCTCGGCGGCGGCGGCGGCGGGCCGGGGAGGGGGCGGAGGAGGGGAGGAGCCGGGCTGCGTCCGGGCCCCCGGCTCTCGGCGCCCTCGCGGTTCAGATCATCCGGGCGTTGGAGCGGGAGGCAGAGAGCGGGTCCCGGAGAAGGAGGAGGAAGAGCCGAGGATTCATCGCTTTCGCACCCCACCTGCCTGGCGTCCCCCCACCCCCCTCCCCAACCACCCGTTCTGGAGCTGCAGCCGCCGGAGCACCCGAAGCGGCGGACCGGGCCGGCGCGGAGACCACTGCTCTCTAGCTCCTGCGCGCGCTCCCGTCCCTAGCGCCGCCGCCGCCGCCTCTAGCGCGGCCCCGCGCAGGCGCGCTCACGACGGTGCCGCCCCTCCCCCACTCCTCCGTCCGCTCTGCCCCGCCCCGCCGACTCCTCCGCCGCTACAGCTGCGGCTCGGCAAAGCAGCTGGAGAGACCCGGATGTCGTAGGGCAGGAACTGCGGCGAGGGCCGGCAAGAGGGGGAGGGGCGACCGCCGATGACGTCACTGCCCTACCCAGCTTCGTTTGCCGCCTCTGCTGCGCGGCCGGCGCCCCAGGTTGGGGACGAAAGGAGCGTCCGAATCTGGGATCCGAGCCAGGACCGGGGCTTTCACGCTCCGGCGCCAGGGTCTGGACCGTGTGCGCCACTATTCCGAGCCCCGTGGATTAAGAACCCCTCAACCTGGCTGTTGGCGGACCCGGGACTCGGAAGCTACGCCTAGGGCGTCCGCGCCTCAGATCCAGTCTCTTCCACCTGCCTGAAAAATATGCACCCCACAGCGAAGACGCTAAATAGTAGCGTCGAGGACCAGCCCGGAGCTTTCGGCTTCGCTCGGGCGCAGTCGCGGTCCCTTCAGACGCGAAATCGGTCCAGGCAGCAGCCAGCCCCCAGGGCGCCATACCTCCGGAGCCATCCTTCCCCAGTGAGCCTTGGAGGCCAATGCAGGTGCTGCGACACACACCTTGAGTCTCGAAAAGCAAAAATACACGCGCTCTACCATCCGTTCACATACGAGTGCAACTGATTCCCGCACGGGGCACAAGCTGAGTTTCTGGCAGGTTTTCCCTCTAGCTCATGGGATTCCACATTGTATTTATTTGCACATGTTAGATATTCACGTGATTCTGTTACTGAGAACCTCCAACGACCTCCAGTAAGGTTAATGGAACCGAGGACTTCTCAAAAGCTGGAGGACAATAAGAAACGAAACAGCCGCTTCTGTTAAGAGCTAGAGATGAGCTAAAGTTAATTGAAACTGCACGTGCAGGCGGCCAAAATCCAGTTTAGCTAGCTAGACCACAGAAAACCCGACCCACGCTGCTTGCCGACGCCGGGCGTAGAATGACAAACCCTGGGCAGCCAATGAATCAGAACTGGAAAGCAGTACATCACCAGCACAGGTTCTTATTGGCTTGGGTGCCTTTCCCTCTCTCGTCCGAGGCTTAATCCTTTATACCACATTTGCAGGAACTGAAGTTTAGAAGAAAAATCCGTACTTTAAAAAGATGTTCTGGTACTTACAAAGAAAAACCAAGTACTTAATTGTAGGAGGCAAGTACTTTAAAAAGAACACCTAAAAACATTAGCCAAATTTGAATTCTGGCCACTAAAAAGGTAAATGTGTGGAGGTCTCTCCACTTTATCTCAGGAACTTACTGTAGCAATTTGCACCCTGTTACTTTGTATCTTTTAAAATCACTGTTACCCTAATTCTTAGATCAAAAGCAACCCGATTTTTCTCTTTTGTCATTCTCCAAACATTATTTAGCTTCATTTAAGGTAGTAAAAGACTCTTCCAGTTTTTCCAACATGATTTTGGGATTTCCCTTCACTTTTAGACCAGAGTCCTAAATCGGGATCAGATATCATTGCCAGTCACTGGTGTGCTGTGGGGCTTAGAATTTCTTAGAGGAAGATGAAGATGGATCTTTTTCAGGTACACTATGGAAAAATAAAATTCACTGTGCATTTGGTCCCAATATTGTTTGAGGACACATTTCTTAATTCTCTACACGCCTGCCAAAAACAAAAAGAAATTAGATCAAAGTTCTTTGAAACTCTGCCTTATTGGAGTCCTTAATACTTAAGACAAGTAACAGCATGATTAGCATGCTAGTGGACTCATTAACATTCTGAAATAGAAAAGCCCATGTGGCAACCACCATTAGGGAGTTCTTCAAATCAAATTTTCTTATTTAGAAGACTGAAGCTGACTCACCAGTGGCAGTAGTAGACTTTAGAGAACCTAAAGGTCCTACCTATCTTTCAGCTTTCTTCCTTTAGGCTCTCATACCCTTCTTTTCTCTTTTCTACACTTGTAGGGGAATCTGGGTCAATTGTAGCAGAAGAGATTTTTTAAAAATAGAAAAAATGAACACGAAGAGATTTTTAAAGAATCTGCACTTTGTAGCACAATCAAGCTGAACCTTCCTACTATTTCTTTCTTGTGAATATAGTTTGCAGGGACATTGCAGTGTTAATTAGGAAACTCATGGATATAAGATTAACATTTTAAAATTTGGAACAAAAATATATTATCTGATTAAGTATCCTTGATAGTATGATATTCCCTTCTCTATTTTTAAATCCTCAGTTAAGTGGAAGGGGACAAAATATGTACAAGAGGCAAAAAGAGCATTGAAAAAAAAAAAAGAGGGTTGAAAATTCTTTTTCCAGCTATAAGACTTTGTTAGAGCCTCCAACAAATATTCATTGTAAGTTTTTGTGAACAATCAGTTCGTGATATTTTAGCCAGGACTATATTTTAGTGATTTGTATAGGTATCCTATAAAATTATCCTGTTCTGCTTTGGAAATCTGTTTGTATATTTCAGTTTAACAAAGAGAAAGGAGGTTATCTGAAAGATTGGCGTTAAAGTCCTGCATTTACTGTATATTAATAGCCTAGTAATTGAGAGACTTGGGGTGAGGACAGGGACTATGGTGAGGGGTCTAAAATTTAGTCTGCTTTGTAGTACTTGCCCTTGTCTCTACAATCTTGGTTTAAAGAAAAGGTTTATATGTCTTGTTCCCTAATTACCATTATAAATTCATCCAGGAGAGTCACCCTTGGCATGGCCTTATTTGGACCTCTCAAAATACATCTCAGGAATTTAAGTGGTTTCCCTGGGGGATACCTGAGAATCCCTTGCCCTGAGCCATCCATCCTTCCACCACCACAGCCATTCACTCCCCAAGAGTTACAAAGCCAAGTAGGAGTAGGTTCAACTCCTCCACCTCCTCCTTTACTACCTGATGTATGCTTTTTTCTCTCCCACAGCCACCTCATGTGTCTTTTTCTTCTCTTTTTTTTGCTTCTTTTCTCTCTTCTCCCTTTCTTCTTTCTTCCTGTTTTCTCCTTTGCCTTTCTTTTCCTCATTCTTCTCATCCCACTTTTCATTAGTTTAGTCTCAAATGAGCTTCTGCTGCCCATTTTCTCCTGAAGATGAACATGTGAGCATATACTCTCCCTACACTAATTTTGTTCAAAGCAGGTGTGTCCTCCATCCCATTCTCCTCCCTCCCTCCCCCCTTAATATACCATGTTATGAAAAACTTAGTTGTTTAGAGGACTGTTACAGAATGAAAAGGATTAGAGAATCCTGTCATGTGTGACATCACAGGGGCAGCCCTGCTAGGGTGGGGCAGAAGGGAGTCAGCAGTCTTGTGTTGCCACTATATCTTCTCCTGGCCCCTGAGAGAAATATGAGCAACTCTGAGTGCCACAGGGCAAGTCCTGGGTAATCTTTGGGGTACGCTTTCACCTCAGCTAACTGTATATAGCCACAGCCTTATAATACTGAATCTTGTCAGATAAGTGTATCTGTTCAACTGATACTGTGTGCCAGGCACTGTGCTGGATGCTGAGGGTAGAGAATAACATCAATGGACAAGGTCTCCTACCTCCAAAGAACTGATCTTACAATGAGAGTCATATTAAAGGAAAAATATCACAAATTGCAAACAGTGCTAAGAGGCAATAAACAAGGGAATAGACAAGGGAGATGAAACGGGTGTTTCAGGGCAGACCTCTCTGAGTAGGTAGTATTTGAGCTGAAAGATGAAAAGGAGTTGTTTTGTATAGTGGGGAGCTTTCCAAGCAGAGGGATCAGCCAGGGCAAACAGCCTGATGTGGAAAAGAGCTGGACAGGAAAAACTAGTATACAGCCCAAAGAGAACGTCAGCAAACTCAAGGTAGATATTTCATTGTCATTCAAATTTAATAATGTTTCAACTTGGATCTTTAGAGTGTTTAACAATTAGGAAGCCATTTTAAGTGGGGAGGGGGGATCCATACATATTAACTTGGTACAAAGATCCCCAAAACCAAAATGGCTTTGAAAAAATCAATAAAACAAAACAAAACAACAACAGCTATTGAAATTGAGAAGGATTCCAACCCCAGGGAGATGTCCCATCAGTTATCCAACAGCAGTTAGAAAATAGTAAGCAATAAGCTTTAAAAACATAGTTTTGCTCCTAATATAGGTAACTTTATTAAATAAAGACTAGAAAAAATTTGAGTCAACTCCTTAAGAACAGTTCTTCTTGGCATTCACTTTCTATTCTGGACATTACTGAAGATCTCAAACTAAACCATACCTCTGAAGGTGGTACCATGTTTTACATCCTTAACAATGGTGGCCTGATTCAAAACCTGTGATGAAATGGCCATCATAATAGAGTCTTTTAGTACCTGGCTCTTCAGTTTACAGGCCACTACCACATAGACCAACCAGTTTAATCCTCTCAACAACTACTGTGAGTAGACAGGCAAAGAACTATTATTCTCATTCTTTACAGAGGAGAAAACAGAGTGTCAAGAGAGGTAGGAACTATCCAAAGTCACAGAAAGTAATGACTGGTACCCCAGGTTCTTCCTGGGCACAAAGCATCATTAGCTTTTACAAGCTAGTAATGAAGGCCCCAGGAAGAGTGAGCAGTGGGAAGAGCACTAGATTTGGGGCAAGGCAAAGTTGTGGACAGATAGCTTATACTGGTTCATGAGAACAGATAGCCAGCTCTTTGCTAAATACAGCCATTATTAAAAATTATATAAACTTCTAATTAAGTAGAATATAAATAATTATATTGTATGATAAAAAGTCATCATCTTCAAATTATTTTAATACATTTTACTATTATCCATGCTCTTGAGGTACTTTATACATATTGGTCTGCATTGTGGAAATTCTTTGTAATGTGCTACTGTACATCTCTTCCTATTGCTGTGTTCAGCAACTTCATTTTGGTAGATTGAAATTGACCGTGGAGGGAGTATTTATACCTTGGAAAATAACAAACACCACAGATCAGAATTTGACTTAGTGCTTTCTCGATTACCTAGATTTAAGAAAGTGATAGAGAAAATGTTTTGTGCAGATTAAATTAGGCCTGTTGTGTTTATAACTGTTAAATGGTGAACAGCATAAAAACATCCAATGCAACAAAGTAACACACATTATTGACAAATTCTGGCATATATCTTTGTTGTTTTACTTTAGTTTTTAATGAAAATGTTAACCAGTGGGCATGTAAGAACTATACTTACAGAGCTGCTGGTTAAATGCTTGCCAGTATACCACTGGATCTGCATATGCTGAATCCCTTACTGGTTCAGTGACCTTAAGTAAATCAGTTAAGTTATGATAGCTTTTGCTTCATCTTCCACAAAATGCTTCCTCCAAAATATATTGTGAAAATTAGAATAGATCAGGTGCCCTGGAAAATATGGCTAACAATGTTGGTTGCCCTATCACTACTTACTTCTTCCTCCTCATTAGCAGGCTTTTCATCTGAGTTTGTGTATGGATACATGCTCTCCAGAACTCTCCGTTGTAGCTTAGAGCAGAATACAGTCATGCTTTGCTTAAGGATGGGAAATGTTCTAAGAACTGGGTCCTTAGGCAATTTGTCTTTGTGTGAACATCATTGAGTGTACTTACACAAACCTAGATGGTATAGGTCAGTCTCTCAATGTAGCATTTTGATCTCTTGATCTCTGTAATTCAGAGATGTAGTAAACACAAGTGAGGCCATTGCCAGAGTAACATTGCACACTGTTTTATAGTAAATTTTTATATAATTTTTTTCATGGACTGGGGATTTAACCCAGGGGCACTCTACTACTGAACTACATCCTCAGCCCTTTTTTTTTTTTTTTTTTTTTTTTGAGACAAGATCATGCTAAGTTGCCAAGGCTGGCCTCCTTGTAATCCTCCTGCCTGAACCTTGAGTAGCTGGGATTACAGGCATGTGCCACTGTGCTCAGTTGTATGTAGAAATACACTTTAAAATAATGATAAGGGCTGGGGATATAGCTCAGTTGGTAGAGTACTTGCCTCGCAAGCATAAGGCCCTGGGTTCAATCCCTAGCACCACACACACACACACACACACAAAAACTAAAATAATGATAAAAAGCATGGAAACCAGTAACATAGTTGTTTATTTTCATTATCAAGTATTATGTACTATTCCTAATTGTATGTGCTATACTTTTTGTAACTGGCTGTGCAGTAGGTTTCCTATGCCAGCATCACCACAAATGGGAGTGGTGCATGGCACTAGGATGCTATCACAACTATGCCATTGTTAAATGATAGGGGTTTTCTAGCTCCATTATAATTTTGTGGTTCAATGATCAGAAATGCAGTTTGTCTCCCATTGAACCATCATTATGTGGTGCCTGACTATATGCCAATCTGTGTGCTAACATATACTGGCATGTCTCAAATGGATCATAGTTATGACAGGTATTGATCCTTAAGGCCTTGGAACATTAGAATGAGACTGAGCTGCTCAATGGATGGTCCCATTGAACTATGAGTGACCTTATCCAAGTGCCCCTCTATGTCATAAAACCTGATCTTTCTATTTGTATCAGGAAACAATGACTTAGGGCATGGATTTGTGGCCCAATTCTGCTCAGTGAGGTCTGAGGAGAAGGCTTGGAGGATTGGATCTGGGAGAGATTTTCCTTCCTAATAAAAGGAGCCACATGAGAAAAAAGAAACGCCTTCTTCAACTTAGGTTATGTCTATACATGAAACTGGAATTTCCAAACCATCTTATAAAAAAAACAAGGTAATATGGAGAAGAGGAAGGCTAGCGATAGACTGTCTTGCACACTGTTGAGCCTTTGAGCCATCTCTGTAATTGCCTACCTTGAGAACTCATATTTAGAAGGGATGGTAAATGTTTCTCATGGGTGAAAACATTTTTATTTTTGTTTTCGGGCATTTGCCCCTAAAAGTACCCAAGTCCAGATGAAGAGATGGCACATTTCTGGCACCTAATGCTCAGTATTTAGACCCTTTGCTTTTATTAAAGCTGCTGTAGTCAGATGTGCACTGATCTTATTCCTCAAGTATCTGAGGAAATTATTCAGTAATTAGTTTTACCTTTAATCTTTATCTTGATTCTCTCCTAAGTGGTTTTAATTGAATGGCAAAAGCAACAATTAAAAAATAAAGTCATCGAGAGCTATTAGATAGTGATATTAATGTATACTTCCTCTTGAAAAATCTAGACAACCATTCCATTCAGTGAAAATGGTCACAGAATCACAATGTTCAATTTAGAATCAATTGATGGGAATTTTAGAGAAAAGAATGCTAGTTAAATATAAAGAAAGGGAAAAGAACTTAGCCTAGAACTGTGTTAATTTGTGTTGCCTCCTTTAATTCTCAAAATAACTTTGACAAGAAGATACTAGTCCCTGCCTCCCTATTTTGCAAATGAAGAGACTAAGGTGGTGATGGTGTGGGGGGAGTTCTTTTGCAAACAGGACCATCTGATTCCTAAATCCCTACCTTTGGGATGGTCTGTATGACTTATCATGTGTCCAGGGAAGAGAAGGATGCTTGGCTGGAGAGTTGTGCCTTTCCCATCCCTGCTGACCCCTTTGTGAATGTTTTCTTCTTCTGCATCAAAAGTGACCATTTGGTTTTGAATCTAAACTCTAGTTCTTCTTATACTGTTTCAAAAGAAGGACCTCAAGCCCCATTTCTATGTTTAAATAGCATAGTATTTATAATCCTGTATCAGAAAACTTGAGTCATCATGCCTTTTACTCATTCAATAGGTGTTGAGCCTCTGGAATATGCCAGAACACAACTCTAGATGCTGGGGATATTGTGGTGAAGAGGGGGTGGTTTTCAAGTTTACCTGGGTTCAACAAAAAGCAAATAAGTTTGTTGCAGAGAGGGGTAAGTACTGTAAAGGAAGTTCAGCGAAGTATGGCATGGACAGGTAGGGTAAGAGAGGGAGAGAAGGACAAATTAGGGTCTTGATCAGAGTAATTCTGTTACAGGAGTTGGCAGTGGGGTAAGCCTGAATGATAGCAGAAGGCTATCAAGTGAAGTTCTGGGGGAGTGTCCCAGGCAAGGGCAAAGGCCCTGGGGTAAAAGTGCATAGGAGCAGACACAACTCTGGGATGCTGAGGGTGCTGGGGATGAGATGTAGATAGGGGATGTATAGACTTCAGTAAGGCCTTTTTTTTGGATTTCTTTCTAAGTGTGATAGAAAACGACTAGAGGTTCTTGTTTTTATTTTTGTTTTGTTTTTGCAGAGGATGACATGATCTGATTTGTGTTTTGCTCTTGTTACAGTAAAGAAAAGAGATTTGATTTTAGAAAAACAAAAGTGGAAGTAGAAAAATCCTTTCATGTCAGTCTCATTAAAGAAAAAGTGAAATTAACTTCCAACTTGAAGTGCTTACGTTTTGTTGGTAACAATGTAGCCTTCTGAAAGCTCTTTTCACTGAGGCTTATGTTTTAATTTTTCAGGAACTATATTAACTGTATTTGAATACTTTGGCCAATGACTCATCAAGTAACGTTCTCAGTAAATTTAGTAAGGAATACCTTATGGAAAAGGCCCGGTTTCAGTTATCCCACTTCTTGGTATATACCCAAAGGACTTAAAATCAGCATACTACAGAGATGCAGCCACATCAATGTTTATAACAGCTCAATTAACAATAGCTAAGCTATGGAACCAACCGAGGTGCCCTTCAACAAATGAATTGATAAAGAAAATGTGGTATCTATACACAATGGAATATTACTCAGCCATAAAGAAGAATAAAATTATGGCATTTGCTGGTAAATGGATGGAGCTGGAGACAATCCAAAAAAAAAACCCAAGGTGGAATTTTCTTTTTGATATATGGATGCTAACACACAATGTGGGTGGAGATAGAAGTTCATTAGATTAGACAAAGGGGAATGAAGGAAAAAAATAAAACACCAAAAAAAGAAAAAGAAAAAATAGAAAAAGAAAGAAAGAAAGAAAGAAAGAAAGAAAGAAAGAAAGAAAGGAAGGAAGAAAGAAAGGAAGGAAGGAAGGAAGAAAGAAAAGGGCCAGTTAGGTGTAGGTAAGACATAAGTTCACTTAAGTGGTTTAATTTCAGGTAAATGCCTATTGCCTTAAAAAATATCCTCTAAGAATCTCATTACCTTCTCTTTTTTCCCTCACTACTTTCCTAACATATATTTGAAAACTGAACAGTAATGTTCTGAGGTTAATGCACATCTTGTGCTATCCAGTAGGTATGATAGATAAGACATTTACACCTTGATATGAAAGTCTTGAGATTCTTTGCAAGACAAGTTTCAATACCTGGGAAGCAAGTTGCCTTGACATGTATTAGTGATATGGGGTAAAAGAAATTTAGAAGTGATTTAGTAAAGGCCTCAATAACACCAAAAATGAATTCTACTTCTTCTACACCTGTGTGTAGAGCTGCTCTTGTTCATGTACCTGTGAAAGAAATACATACACTTTACATGTTCAGTTTTCTTACTGCTACTGGGTTTTCTTCATTTAATTTAGTGGTCTGTATTGGAAGTCTTAAAAGTAAAACTTGGAATAGGCCTTTGGAAATGACTGATTCTATGTTTAATCTTATAATTAGTATATTTCAGTCACTTGACAAATATTTCACAATAACAATTATTGTGGCTGTTATAATACAACTGCAGAATCTGTAGACTCTATCTACATTGATGAATTAAAAAAAAAAAATTCACCCACAGAGTCAAATTCAGCCTATTTATTAGATGGTATAAATCATAAACTTTCACCACTAGAAAGAATAATTCAGGCTGGGGATATAGCTCAGTTGCTAGAGTGCTTGCCCTGCAAGCACAAGGCCCTGGGTTCAATCCCCAGCACCGGAAAAAAAAAGAAAGAATAATTCATTGTTTTAAACCAGGTATTGAATAAGAACCTACTTTGTCAAACATCATTAAACATGAAAAGGGATGCAAGTCGTATTGCAAACTTCCAGTTTATCAGACTCTTAGATGTATGTCAATGCTATTACAAATATCTGTTAGAAATAATTTGTTGTTCAAATTGTTCAATTGTTCAATAACAATTCCAAGTTCTTCAAAAACATTTAATAAAAATATGCATCTGAACTTTAAAAGAACCATATGTACATCTTTTTGGGGGGGACAGGAAAATTACTGACCTTTGTCCAAGTAGGCAAGACAAACAGAACTCTTTTGTGTTGTCAATCACAACAAAAGCATGGAAAGGTTAAAGGGAACAATGTGAGTACTTGAAACATGCGATGCCAAAAGAAAAATCTTGGCTTGATATAAAATACCAGTGATTTATATGGCCTGGTGAGTCATGTGTATCATATCTGGGTTATGTACCCATAAACATTGGCTTGAGGGCAGTCAGCCTATTTAGACTGTCATCACTAAAATCATCATCACATGTCAGGTCAGCCTGAATTCAAAGCAAAAAATGAAATACAGTAACACATAGAATTGACAACATAGAATTTCAACTGTCCTATACTAAAGTTCCCAAAGGCATTGTTACAAAGGTGTATGTAAAAGCCCAAGTAATGCTCCTTTCAATTCTATCTAATTTGTATAGATTCTTCTTTGCTATTTAATATGAATTTGAAGCCTGTAAGGGAAAAACTTTCAGTGACTTCTTATCAATAGAATGTTCTAGATGATGTAAATCATAACACCTTACCTAAAGAATTAGGTTAGTCAAACAGCATATATGCAACAAGAATACAGAATATATCAAACTCTATTAAGTATGGCAAGAGATTTAAATAATGCTTTTTGGGGGGGATACCAAGGATTGAACTTGAATACTCAACCACGGAGCCATATCCCTAGCCCTAATTTGTATTTTTCTTTAGTCACAGGATCTCCCTGAGTTACTTAGCACCTTGCTGTTGCTGAGGCTGGCTTTGAACTCATGATCCTCCTGAGCCATTGGGAGTATAGGCATTTGCCACTGTGCCCAGCTCAGCTACTATTTATTGACCATTTCCTGTGGCCTGTATTTCTACAATATCTTATTTAATCCTGTCGGTATCCTTTCAAGGGAGTTGTTAGTGCCTAGAGTTTAGAGATGAGAAATGGAGGCCCAGAAAGGTTAAGCCAACTTGTCCCAAATTTGTAGAGCAAGTGAGAGGATAGAATGAGCCCTTTGACTGTAATATTTGCTGTTTTTTTTAATAACAGAAAACTGAGGTTTAAAATATAATCTTGGGGGTTTTTTGTTGTTGTTGTTGTTGTTTGTTTGTTTTAAGACATCAGGCCATAAAGAGTCTCTGGCCTGGATAATCAGAACATAGGGTTTTATTTTTGGCTATATCTTAGATAAGTCATTGTGTATGATTTAGAAAATTTTTTTCTGTCTCCCTCCCTCTTTCTTTTCCAGTACTGGGGATTGAACCAAGGATCTCACATACACTAGGCACACACTCTGCTACTAAGCTACCTTCCCAGTCCTTCATTTCAGTGTTTTGAACTTCGTTTCCACATGTGTGGAATAAAGGTATTGGATCAGTTCATCTTTATGATCCTTTCCAGCTTCAACATTCCACCCTCCCAAGGAAAAAAATATCCAATTCTCTCATTGAACATTTATTTTCCCCATATTCTGGTAACAGTAATCCACATTCCTTTAGGGAGAATCACCCCTTCCTGACTCAGTGTAATTCCTTTGAGTCCAGAATCTGGTGCAGGACTAGGCAAGTGACCAATTAGAATAAATCCTAAGAATTGTTTGAAAGTCACAGAGATGAGACACCTTTCCCTGGCACTGCTAGCAATAAGAATGAGAGTTTAGGGTTGGGGATATAGCTCAGTTGCTAGAGTGCCTGCTTTGCAAGCACAAGGCCCTGGGTTCCATCCCCAGCACCACAAAAAAAGAAAAGAAAAAAAAAAAAAAGAGAGAGTTTGGAGCATCTGTCTACATGCCCAAAGCCATGGAATGTCCAGTTACTTAAAATAACAAAGTCTTTTGTTAGGTCTATTTATATTGGGATTTCTGTTTACTAGTTCAAGGGGTAATCCTTGAAGGATGGAGTGGATTTGCATTAGGAAGGGACTTCACAATGCAGGGAAGGCTATCCCCCAAATGCTTGGGATGGGAATGATTTTGAAAGCATCCAGGAGGACTTTGGACTTGATGGGTATGTCAGATTTTATTTTTTGAAAAAGACCCATGGTTTTGGTTCTTCTATTTCTCTTCCAAATCTTGTCACTCTTCTATCAAGAAATGAAATCTTTATCTTCTCCCATTGATTTGGCAAACCTTCAGAGCTGACTTAACAAATACAGTGACTGAAGTGACAATGCATTATTTCCGAAGTTAGATAATAAAAGGCACTATAATATGGTCCACACTACCATATTCTGAGGAAGCCCAGGCAATGTGGAGGGGTTAAGGGTTCCGGTTGACAGCCTGTATAGTAAAGCGCTTGTCTGACTTTTGCTCCCAGTTCTTGAGAGGGAGTCTATAAAATGTTGTAATTTTCTGAGTGATTGAAACTGGGGGACAAAAAGGCAGTCAATATCGATAATAAATAATTGGGTCCAATTGGGAAGATGGGGGCTGGTTGGAAAGGAAAGGAAAGCCAATGCTGACATCTCCAAAGCCCTTTCCCCCTCCTCCTTCTGTGTGCCCTTCCCACTCCAGCTCCTCTAACCTGTTGCTAAGGTAACCTGCCTCAGGGATTGTTCCTCCCTGCAGGGAGTTGTAGGAGTTGTTAATGAGGCACCTCCTGGGCAGCCTTTTCCCTGCGGGTTGGCTTCTCACCTTTTGGTCCATCCCTTGGCCATTGGTCAGGTATCAGGATGGGGAGGGCCATTGGTCAGGTATCAGGATGGGGAGAGATAAAGAGAGAAGAGGGCAGCAGAACAAAGAAAATCTAAAATGTATAAAAGGGGCAGGACACTCCCACTTCTTTGGATACCAGCTCTGGACCCATTCTCTGAAGTCTCTTTCTATCCCTTAAATAAAACTTGCCTTCTACGCTTGCTTGCCTTGGGTTTTCAGTCCACGCATCTGGGGAAACTTGTTGTTACCAGTAACATGATCAGGGTATCTTTGTCATTCATCATGGACTCTGGTAGTTTATGCTAATGGGGTGACTCATGGTGGGCCCCAAGATAGTTAAACAAATGAGATGACTAAAGATGGAGGCTAAGCCGGGCGTGGTGGCCCACACCTGTAATCCAAGCGACTTGGGAGGCTGAGTCAGGAGGATCACGAGTTCAAAGCCAGCCTCAGCAACTTAGTGAGGCCCTTAGCAACTCAGTGAGACCCTGTCTCTAAATAAAATACAAATAGGGCTGGAGATGTGGCTCAGTGGCCGAGTGTCCCTGAGTTCAATCCCTGGTTCCAAAAAAAATAAAATAAAGATGGAGGTTGATCATGCTAGAAGGACCAACCATGTGATGAACAAGTTCATATTTTTAGTTAGGTGATATTAGCCCAACATCTGGGAAGAGGAAGAAAGATGGAGTTTGGGACACATGGCTAATGATTCAATTAATCATGCCTATGTAATGAAACTTTACTAAAATCTGGACGCTGAGCTCCAGTGAGTTTCCTGGTTAGTAATACTTTGCATGTTGTCGTGCATCGATGTGCTGGTAGCACATACTAATTCCACAGAAGGAGGACACTGGAAACTTCACATTTGGAGCACTCTCGGACCTTACCCCAGGTCCTTCCTTTTGACTGGTTCTGAAAGCACCCAGAAAACCACTCTGGACTCGGGAATTCACACAAGAGATTTTATTAAGCAGACAGGCAGTGTCTGCCCTGAAGGGTGAGAAAGAGAGAGAATGAGAGAGAGAAAAAGAGAGGAGTGAGCAGGAGTGAGAGTGAGAGTGAGAGAGAGAGAGAAAATTGAGGGGGAGCTATTCTTAAGTAGTGGAATTTTGCTGGCTAACAATGATTGGGTCAATTGCTGAAGAGGAAGTTCTCTTGTTAATGATTGGACCA
The DNA here is from genome assembly GCA_020662805.1 of Glaucomys volans. Taxonomy (NCBI): domain Eukaryota; kingdom Metazoa; phylum Chordata; class Mammalia; order Rodentia; family Sciuridae; genus Glaucomys; species Glaucomys volans. The sequence continues at coordinate 5,469 of JAJEJO010004593.1, read as the reverse complement.
ATGACTGCCGAGAAAGTTCCAGGCTGACTAGCAGACCAATGACTGGCTAGGATGTTCCCAGTCTGGGTTGTAAGATGGGAGGGGGAGGAATACTGGCAGCAGCAAATGGCAGATCTGTTGCCAATAGGTTCTGATTTATATCCTTTACTGTAATCTTAAGTATATTCCATGACCCATCCTGGGGAATTTTCCAACTTGAGGGAGTAATGGGAATCCCTGAGTTTATAACGAGTTAGTAAGAATTGGGGATTGTAAACGCAAAAAGGAACACAGGAGGCAGACCTCCATGGATTCAGAGAAGCCTTTATTCCTTCATAGATTTGGGTGTCATTTGGGTCCACTTTCTGGAAGGGAAAATGGCTGTCAGTTACAGAGGAGATTTTGGTTTTATAGGGTACAATGATGTCATCATTGGGAACAGTCTTGACAGGGGCTAGTTGAATAGGTTAAAAACCTTAATTTAGGAAGGCCTTTGTGAAAGGTTGAAACTCATTGTTGTCTGGGGAGATAAGAGTCCAGATCCCAGGGATGAGTACTCAAATCTTGCCCATTGGTGTTAGCTGTGCTTCCATTTAGGACTGATTAGCCATGGGGGAAGGCCATGGTTTAGGGCCCAGCATTCACACCATCCCTCCATTTTCGTGGAGAGTTATCTTATAGGAATATTATTTTCCATAACCCTTCAGGGATGACCTGGGGACTCCCAAATTTGCAACCAGTATCTAAAGAGAGGACATTCTAGTGGAGGACTGTGCCCTTCACCTGTGAAGTTTGGCCCTACTCTTAGTAGTGAGTGTCAGAAGTCATTGCACCACTGTAACTCCATATCATGTACAACCACAAAAGTGGGAAGTTATACTCCATGTATGTATGATATGCCAAAATGCATTCTACTGTCATGTATAACTAAAAATAACAATTTTTTTTTTTTTAAGAAGCATTGTACAGCCACAGGTAAGGTCCAAGCTGACTAGCATTAACCATCATATGTGTAGGTGAATAAGACTTCAGTTGATTCCAGCATCTTGTCATCAAGTTACCTTTAACATTTAAGTCTTCCAGCTGATGTCCTAGGCAACATGGAACAGAGACAAATCATCCCAATGCATCTTGCCCAAATTCCTAACCATAAAACCATTAACATAGTAAATAATTGTTTTTATGCCTTTATATTTCAGGGAAATTTGTTACAGAGCAAAAGATAACTGGAACATATCTTTGTACCTGTGAGTGGGGAATGATTGTAACAAAATCTTAAACATCAGTTAGTGTACCTGTGAGTGGGGAATGATTGTAACAAAACCTTAAACATCAGTCAGTGGCTTTGAGACCAGGAGCATGCAAAAGGTAAAAAGACCTCTAGGAGGGTTAGTGAAAGTCAAAAGAGGCTTGAAGAGTCTTTTAGTGGATGCCTTGTGGTCCTCAAGAGACCTATTGGTAAGGACTAAAAAGAAAGCAAGGAGGGCTGGGGATATAGCTCAGTTTTAATTTGCCAAGGATATGCATAACTGTAGGTTCAATGCCCAGTGCTGGGGAGGGGGGTACAGTATTATAAACTGGAGGAAAATAAATCCTTGGCACATAATGGCAGACAGTTTACATGTACTGTTGCCTGCAGTAAAGTAAAAGAAAGAAACTGTACCTAAAGACCTGGGTGACCCAACATAGAAAACTTCTAGGTAGTGTGTTAAATAAGTCCCAGGGTTGCTTCTATCTACTTTAGTAAAATGTGTAGGGAGATAAACTAAAGAAAGATCCATCAAATAGAAAAGATCCAAGACCTGATGGGTTTAAAATCAAAACTTCCTCATTCCCCATCTCTCCAGACTGCAAATGGTGCTAAATAAAAGATATCAAATTGAAACTTTGATCAGGAAATATATCATCTAAAAAAAGAAATAAAAGGTGTAACAGTAAACCTTTTGTTTAAGGCTTCAGAAATATTTGAGGTGATGACTCAGAGACCCTTTCAAACAATCCAAAGCCCCTCTAAAAGCTCATAGACCCTCTCCATTAAACAGGGCTCTGAGAATCTTCTAGAAGTTTCTCATAGCAGTCTGACATGAACCTCAAGGTAGGGAAGGTGGGGAAGTAGCTCAATGAAATAGAGTGGTGTATAGATTGAGGCACAGTTTCACTGGAATTTTATCAGCTTTAAAAAGAACTGAGACAGTACCAAATGAAAAGAGACCTCTGTATCGCTAAACTTCTATGACCAGGAAACATTCTGAGGAAACTGTCAACCTGCAAATATAAACAGTTTTGAAAAAGGAAGGATAATTCAGAAGAGGGAGCCAAGAGTTTAGGGGATAGAGTAAGAGCTCTGGAAAAATCATTCCTAGATAAATGTACTAAATCATAATCAAATAACTGGCAATGTGCTCATGGGATTTTAGAATTGCTAGTTTTTGCAGTACTTTTAAAATATTTTATATTTTTTATATTACTTTGTGCCTCTGGTTGTTTCCTTTTGAAATGGAGAGTTTACGGCAGTTATTGTAAAATGCTTTGGGTGTGGGCGTAATCGTGCTCCACTTGACGCTTTGACTGAGCCCTCGCTTTGCTGCCACTGCAACCTACTTTTAAAATGGACATGTTTCTTTCTCTTCCCCTCTCCCTGCTCCTCCCTAACCTCTCCCCTTCCCTAATCTCAGGGGAAACAGGATTACTTTTCTTCCCCATCCTAGGCAGATTTATCAGTCCTTGAGTATACCCACCACAGGAACAAAGTAACCCAGACTTTGGAAATAGTACCAGAAGATCTCAGAAATGACTGTCTCTCAAATTACAACTACGACAGAGGACAGGTGGAATGTAGCCTTTGAGTCACCTCTTTAAAAGCCCCCTGTTCCTGCTGATGGCAGAATCACAGCCTCTGGGGCAAGAGTCCCTGTGTTTCTCCTTTGCTAGCAAAGCAATAAACCTTCTTTTTCCTTTTTCTCAAGTGTCTTCGTTATTGGATTGGCATTGGGGACAAGGACTGAGCTTATGGCAACATGGGAGGGCTGATACCTTCACTCTTTAGTTCATTGGTTTTTAAATCAAAGACTCAAAGGTACTCAAGGAGCTATGCCCAAGGAATCATTCCTAAGAAACTTCATTCCTATCTGGATGTGGTTTAAATGAGAGAATTCTGACTTAAATTTGATCATAATGCTTTAGTGAGAGATAAGGTGCGAGAGTTTCCTAGCCAGGAGCTGTGGCACATGCCTGTAATCCCAGTTATTTGGGAAGCTGAGGCAAGTTAGAAGCCAATCCAGACAATTTAGCAAGACCCTACCTCAAAATTTACTGATAAAAAGGCTGATAGTGTTGAGGGCTTGCCCAGCACGTATGAGATCCTGAGTTCAATCCGCAAAAGAAAGCCACGCAAAAGAAAGCGTTTAAAAAAATGAAAAACTTGAGAGGTTCTTCATGAAGAAATGACAAATTCTGAGGTGAAAGATACTCCAATTACCTGGATCTGATCATCCATTATATATGTGTACTGAAATATCACCCTGTACACCCAAAATACGTATAATTTCTTTGTGTTAATAACAAAAAGGTAGGGCTGGGCATATAGCTCAGTTGATAGAGTGCTTGCCTTTCGAGCACAAGGCTCTGGGTACAATCCCCAGCACCGCAAAAAGAAAAAATGGAAATAAAAAAATAGCAAAAAGGTATTAAAGATTTGAGGGGTTCTTAAGGAAAAAGATTTTGCAGGTTGGAAGAGTAGCTATTATGATTAAGAAGGCAGACTGTGACATCTTTTATTTTCCTCATATGGTCAGAACATATGCTTTTCTAGAACTTTGCTATTCCCATTGAATTGGAATCTATGTCCATTTACCTTGAAATTAGGAGAACTCTTGTACCTTTGTTAATAACCGCATATAGTAGAAGTGACACTAGAGGACATCTGAAGTTAAGTTTTAGAAACTACTCCAAGATGGCAGGAAATCTGAAACATCCTCTCCTCCACAACAGCAATGGGAACATTGGAAAAATTGTCCAAATCAAGTTTTTCAAAACTCTGGAAATCGCTGGGCGTGGTGCCACATGCCTGTAATTCTGGTGGCTTGGGAGGCTGAGACAGGAGGATCGTGAATTCAAAATCAGCCTCAGCAAAAACGAAAGGCGCTAAGCAACTCAGTGAGACCCTGTTTCTAAATAAAATACAAAATATTGCTGGGGATGTGGCTCAGTGGTGGAGTGCCCCTGGGTTCAATCCCCGGTACACCCCCTCTCCCCAAAAAAACCCCCAAAACTCTGGAAATTGACCAAAGGCTTTTGTCAATCTCAGAAGCATTTACTAAAAAAAAAAAAAAAAAAAAAAATTGAATCTTGTTAGGAACATTGAGTTTAGTGCTGTTTCAATTTGTCCTATTCCTGGGCCTTCCTCCTGCCTCCGTGGTAGCCTTGAAAACCAACAGCCTGTAATCATGGTGAAAACAGACAGGCTGACAACTACTGGAAGTGGCAGAATGGAGCACTTTAAAACCCTATCCCCAGAGAACTGCCATCATTGGACCTTCCTGCGGGCCACGTGCTTGTGTAAAGCTGTGGTCATGCCAAGGTTGTATGTGTGTTCATGAAGGACGGGAGAAGGCCCCAAGCTGCCACTTCTGGCCAACTCTAGGCATAGCTGTATACTGTGTGGCTAAGTGTAGCCCAATATGCACAGAGTCCCTGAACAAATACTTACTTCAGGTATTTAAGGAAATTTCTGTCCAATAATTGACTACTAAGCTAAATGAGCAGATACTTCAGTGGCCATGGATAACAAAGAATATAGACTTTACAGAGTTAAAGAGAAGTGAATAAACAGCAACAAACTACTACTAGGAATAGAAGAAAATATATATATTATATTATATATAATAAATATATGTTTTACTATGTATAGAAAATATATATAAAAATATGTAATTAGATATATAATAGAGGAATCTAATGGATCAGAATAGAATAGAGGAATATATATATTTTTTACTTTATTTTTTTCTCCTGACAAATTGTCTAAATCATTATGCAGGCTGAGAAGTTCTACAATCTGCCAGTGGTGAGCTGGAGACCCAAGAGAGTTGTTTGGTAGAGTCCAAATTCAAGGGTCTGAGAACAAGTGTGCTGATGGTGTAAGTCCCAGTCTGATGGTAGGAGATCAATGTCTTAGCTCAAGCAGTCAAGCAGAGAGCAAACCTCTTTTCATCTACCTTTTTGTTCTACTCAGGTGTTGGATAGAGTTATAGGGTATAAGATCAACACACAGGGCTTGATGGGAAGAAGTGTCTGTCCCTTGTCACAGAGGTTGAAGGCGCCAGGTCCTCCCTGGCAGTATAGTTTACATAGATTGGCTGATTTTGATTTACCCTTCAGGAATTCTGAATCTTGAACAATGTTATGGTTTGGATCTTTGATATCCCCCTAAAAGCTCATGTGTTAGGCAGTGCAGAAATATTCAGAGGTAAAACGATTAGCTTTTGAGAG
>JAJEJO010004592.1:442155-548688 GCA_020662805.1 Glaucomys volans | reverse complement strand
ACCCCAGCCCAAGAACAATGAGTTTATGTGATCCAAAAAAGTACTTTTACCAAAGGTACTATACTTGGTGACTGAGGAACTGTCTTCATGAATTCACTTTCTGTCCAGGCTCTGGAATTTTTCTTATGCATAAGCATGCCATTTGGATTCTTCTGAATTTTATCTGAAGACTTCCCTTATAGCACATCTTGGTCCATCTGGGCTGCTAAAACAAAATACTGAAGACTGGGTAATTTGTAAATAGCAAATGTATTACAGTTCTGGAGGCTAGGATGTCCAAAATGAAGGCGTCCATAGATTCTGTGTTTGATGAGGGCTCACCCTCTGCTTCAAAGATGGTACCTTCTTGCTGCATCCTCACATGGTGAAAGGAGAAAACACACTCTCTCAGGCCCTCTTCAAAAGGTTCTAATCATGAAGACACCAACCTCATGACCTAATCTCCTCCCAAAGGACTCACCTCTTAATACTAACACATTGGGGATCAGATTTCAAGATATGAATTTTAGAAGGACAAGGATTCAAACCCTATCAGCATACAAATTGAGAAATAATCCTATTGTCTAAGTCTCATCTGATCACAAAATCAAAATAATGAGATTTCCAAGCTAGAAGAAACTTCAGAAATTCAATATTCTAATCTCAGAGAAGAAAATAGTCCAAGAAAGGCGATGACTTACTTAATATAATGGAGCTGCTTAGCACCAGTGTCAGGATCTCCTTTTTCTTTCACCCTACTGGCCTGCCTGTACATAATGCCATTTAATTGTGTATTCTCACAACTCAGATCTGTGACATAATATTTGTGGCTTCCAGCTTGCTGTCTCTGTTATGGAGTTTAAAAGAAACAGCTACTTAGATAATGTTTCATTCTTTAGTAAAACAGAGACTGTACCTGAAGACATTCTCAGGGTTCCTTCCTTTAGAGTAGGACTCCCCATCACTTCTCTGTGCCAACAGGAAAACTTTCTTGATTCATCCTTCAGTCTTGAAAATCTACCTTTTCTCACCTTGATTTTACTCTTTCAACTACTATTTTTATTATCCATTTTATCCTATAAAAACAATGTGACTTGAATGGTTTTTATAAAAATACCAGCTCTTATCCTTGGTGGACATAGTCTCCCATCATCATACATTCCTTGTCTCATAAAACAAAATATATGCTCTGTGCTACTATGAATTGTATGTACTGTTTTGTATTTTATATACTGATTCTTAAAAAGATTGTTTGGTGGAGATTGTTACAAAGAAAGGACAATGAGAAATAAGAAAGGAAGATTGAGATTTAATATCCTAGGACTTAGATCTATCTTCAAATAATAACTGAGCCTTCAATTATTATTTAATATATTCAGTTCAGTCATTATATAACTCTCAGTTCCCCAAGGTCAAGAAGATCTCCGTTAGCATATTTTAATCAGGAATGGGGACTAACACATGCAGTGTAATAAATAGCTATGTCAATAAAAAGAAAAGAACAAAATGTGTCCAAATTTAAAATAACAAAATGAGAGACACTGATCCATCTAATTTCCAAACATTTTTTAATGTGAGAATAGAAAATGATGATGAAATCATTTCATAGGAAAATTCTATATGAAAGAGCTTTTAAAAATTTATATTCACCAAATATATATTGAGCACCTTTTAACTAGCAGTTTCCTTGTAGACACTGGGACTACAGACATGGCCCTTACCCTCAAGGAGCTTACAGTCTGCTGGGAAAGACAGACATTATACAAGCAGAAACATTAAGGTACAATAAGAATGAAAATAGGAAGAACAAGGTTCCTAGGGACACATAGTGGCGACCTTAAGGAGGGGATCCCTGAGCACATGATGTTTATTCTGACATCAATCCTTGAGAAATAATATTTTTACACAGATAATGAATAGCATATTTTTACTAATACATAATTGTAGTTTCTCATCAATGTTACAGAACTCACTTGAACCTTTATTTCCTATATAAGTCCATCCAGGAGTAGATATTGATATGCCCTATATCCAATGACAAGTAAGCAGAAGACAAACCAGTTAGAATAGAAGCTAGCCACAGGGCTGAGTCAGGGTCCTGGAGACCCCCTGTTGTACTGTACTGATTGTCCCATCAACTGTGCATTAACCTTTAATTGCTCTACTATGGAGAGGTCAGGCATCCTGAGAGAGACCTAGAGTGGAAGGACCACTATAGAACTCAGGAACACAGCCTCGTTACCAACCACTATAGTTCTACTGGTGGTTGGATTTTGTTTATTTTGTTTTGCATGAATAATAAGGTCAAAGTATTTCATGGAACATACTATTTTAATTAACAGGTAAAAATTATATATTTTATAGAGTGCAAGATATTTTTGTATACATAAACATTGAGGAATGACTAAATCATGCTAATAACATCTCATCATTTTGGGGAGCTGAGAATATTTAAAATCTACTCTCAGTAATTTTCAAGTATACAATACATAGTTATTAACTATGATCACCATGTTGTACAACAGATCTTTTCTACTTACATATAGATTAGATATCAGTCTGTGTATACTTGGTTTCTCTATTGAAATAGTCCAGATTAGAATCTGAAGTTTCCCACCTACAAAAAAGTCTCTTATTCCAACCTTACTGTACAAAATCAATCACTAAGGCAAAGGGATAATATTTTTTAAAAAATTTTTGTAGTTGTAGATGGACAGAATGCCTTTATTTGTTTATTTTTATGTGGTGCTAAGGATCAAATCCAGTGCCTCATACATGGCTAGGTAAGTGCTCTGTCATTGAGCAATAGCCAGCCCAGTTACAGTATTTTATATGAGAAGAATAGGAAGTTGCTGATTGTGAAAGCATTGTTTTTAATACATTGAGAATAGGCATTTTTCTGTACAGTTCTAATAATGACATTAAGCCTGCTTGATTTATTTTTCTTAGAACAGAAATGTAACAAAATTATTCAAAAAATTTAAATAATCTCTAAATTTAGGCAGTTTTAAAAATACATTGAATCTTTGGGTTATGGTTTCATGTAAATAAAATTGAAACACCTCTTTCAAGGTAAGTAAAAGGAAGAGATTTCAGCATAAAGTGAAATATATTATCAAATTCCCAAAGTGCCAGCAATGGGCTAGCATAAAAAGAATTATTGCTTAAAAAGCAAACAAATTTATTGCCAGCAGAAAAGAACAATTACATTAATTGAGCTCTGGAGGTATTGTATTGTCAAGTAAAATCATCCGTTCAGATGAGGCCTTCATTTTTAAACTGGCAAAATATGAGCTGACTTCCTGGTTTAATCCAGCTTTGCAAAATCCAAACATTTAATACTTAAGAAAATCAAAACTAGGACTGTATTTACTAAAAGATCTTATAACCAACGCAGAAATGCTTACGTTAATAACAGATTTGGATGAAACACTGTAAATTCATGTGTTTACTTTTGTTCTACCCTAAAGTAAATATTAGCGAAACTTCAGTTGATTCTAACAGAAGTTGGTTCACTTTTCCCTGGTTTTCTTCATGTGAACATGTCAAATGGTTACAAATATTTATATGATAACCTATTATAACTGTATCCACACAATCACACTAAGAAAAGAGGAAGGGGAAAATAGTTTTTCTTTGACTTTCAGCTCAACTCTTGACACAGAGTTCATGGTTTAAAAGGTGACTTCTGAATCTCTTACATCCTCATATGTCTTGCCCCTAAAAAAATGCAAATTTTAAAAAATCATTTGATCAGAGCATCATTAAATTTGTATTTTCAGAATCATTTATGAAATACACTACTTTGGTAAGAGTTAAAGACATGTCTGTCACAGATGTTCATGTCTTAGCTCATTCATTTGCAAATCAAAGACAAGTTTTAAACAAAGGAGGAAGTTCACACTGTGCACTTTCTAAAGCCTGGGAGGAAAGTACCAAGTATTGGAACAAGCCTGGGCAAGAGACCCTCCAAGGCCTGGCAAGAGCTCTTCTGGCAGTCTTACTATATTAACAGAAAAGTTGCTAGGTTCCCATATTTCTTCAGTAAGCCTCCATTTCATGGGCTTACTTTGATTACGTAGATGGTTCAAATAAAATATATCTATATGCTACAAAATTATCCTAACTCTAGCAGATTTGCAGGTCTGGTTTAAGTATATATGTTATTTACATTACCCCTCTCTCTCTTTTTTCACTAATAGGCAAAAAAGTGCCTTCCAATTTAGCATCTTGCATTTGGTAATGGCTACAGAGGCCATGGTGGGAAGCAGGCATGGTCTTTGTGGGGATCTGATAGACCAAAGGGTAGGTTTCTGTTCCACCACCTACTAGTAGAATAATATGAATAAGCTACATAACCTCTCAATAGTTTCTTTGCTCATACACTTGGTAAAAGTATACTTGCTTTTTGGGATGTGGGCAGAATTTAGAATAACCTATGCAAGGTACTTGGCACATTGTAAGATCTTGGTAAATAACTCTTGATTTTGTTCATTTGCTGCATTTTATTTGTGCTGCTTTTGTGGTGATTCTGGTGGTGATGGTTATTGTTTTGTCTATTCCTTCCAAGAGAATGTTGTGTTTGCTGTTTGTTTAAAAAGCAAATACCCATGCTGTGGTAACCTGATCCCCTTCTCCTGATCTATACCAGAACTTCTCCATAGTGGATAGTTTTGCCCCCTGGTAGACATTTGGCACTATCTAAGAGCTACATCTGGTTGTCACAGCTTGTGGGGAAGAGGTTTTTGCTCCTGCCATCTAGTGAGAAGACAGGAATGTTGCTAAAAATCCTATAATGCATGGTACAGTCTTCCATCCCATCAAAGAATTACCCAGATCAAAATGGCATAGTGGTGAGGTTAGGAAGTCCTGGCCTACATGACAAACATAATCAATTGTAGAAACAGAAACCATGGCAGTCATCAGAATATTCATTGTAATTTCCGACTATCCATGAAGGGAAATAAGCATAAATAAGTATGGATTACTATTGAACAGGCTGCCCAATTGGTGGGTATGGGTAGGTGTGTTTGTGATTTATTTTTTTCAACAGTATATCCATTCTTGCTTCAGATATAGAGAGTAATGAAGTCAGTGTTCTGCACCATCAATCTGGATCAAATGGTTAACTGGCCTTATACAAAGTAGTTTTCAATAATGCCTTAAATTAATTCTTTGAATTAAAAATCTTGATATGGGCATCTAAAAGTTGATCAGACTGCATACTTAAAACTAGCACACTCCACACTTTACGATATAAGAATATATGCTAAGTATTTCAGTGTATAAAATTTTATGAAAAAAAAAATCTCTGGCATAGTTCAAGTGGAATTGGACTGACTAAAGTGAGCTTAGCTTAAGAGAAGACGGCATAAAAACTAACAGTTATAAACCACTTTAGAGTGTTTATGGACCTTTCTGCACAATTGAAATGCCTATGCACATCACAGAGACAGAAATGCCATTTGAAATTACACTTCTTCAAGCTGGTCCTCTCAACCCAACAGCTTTTATTAGCATACTGTGAGTTTTCAAATCAAAACTGCATTTATATTTTTAAAAATCATCACAATTAATTCAGAAATTCTGTTCTCTTTTGAACTCAAGTTAGATCATTCTATTCTATGTTGGTTTCTCACTTGAGGAATGGTATTTTCAAATTGTTGCAAGAAAGAAAATCCAATCAGGAAATCTGAAGGCAAAAGCAAGTAAAAACCTGCAAGAAGGAAAAACCATGGCAATATTCAGTGATCTACTCCCCCGCAATTTTTTGAACAAACAATATATATAAGTTTTCATGCTCTTTTAGTATGTAAAAAAAAAGACCTAATTTATAATAAGGCAATTATTTAGGGTTTTTTATGCTACCTATTTTATTTAAAATAGAATTTTAAAAAATCATTCACAGGAGAATCTATTCCTATAAATAGGAATGATGGAGATCATATGAGCTATTGAGAGTCTACATCCTCTACTTAATTTTAAAAAATGTAAAACAGTTTAGAAACACTGAAACACTATAATACCATTCTAGGGAAGACAGACACTATGGCTCCTCAGGCCACAGTCTTATAAATAATGCCACTGGCAATAAAGAAAAATGTACTTAACACTCAAAGTAATGTACTTAAAAAAAGATTTGACATCATAGGCAAGTGGGGGGGGCAGGGGTCATGTCTGTAGACAGAAGAGGTATAACAGTTCTACGTGTGCTAAATTTCATAGGAACAGAGGGAATTTGAGACCGAGAGACTTGATCGAAGCCCTTAAAAGTAGTTTTTTAAACTCAATGACAGAATCTAGTGTGTCTGATTCCAAGAAACCAGAATCAATTGCTTTTATAAAACCACAAGAAGCCTCAGCAAAGGCTGAGAAACAATTGAAATCCAGCAGGTTGCAAAAAATATGATTGATCAGATAAACAAAGGAAACCTTGAAAGAAGTAAATCAAAGTCAATTTTAAACAATGGACAACAAACTTTGGAATTCTCATCAACCTACTAAAAATGGAAAATTTTCATAATTTCATTTTAATGTTGGTGAGCCACAGATACATGATGACTTTTAGGAATGACTGGGGGATTACCTTCCATGTGAAAGTGAAGGAGGACAAACATCCCCACTCTATCAAAGGCAAACAGCCTGAGTTTAAGCAACTGGGGTCACTGTATCCATCCCTTCAACTGTGTGTTTATCACATGCCAAGCACCAGGCTACATGAACTGCACAGACAATACCACAATCCCTGGCTCAAGCAGGTAACAGGCCAGTGGGAGGCTTGATGGGCAAATCTGGGATTAGAAGCACAGACATGCTCTATTTTGCAAATATTTCCTTGGATTCTGGAAGAGGTCCTGCATCCTATGTCCATCTTGTATTCACCCAGCTTAGAGTGTAACAACTACTGGCATTGAAAATGTCTTTCTTTAGAAATAGCTGAGGTTTAGATAAGTCCTTATAACTGTAAAAAAGCCTGAAATCCTTCCGTTCTAACTCTTTGAGGAGGCTGTACCAGAACCGCACGACGCTGCTGTCACTGCCGCTGACCTCAAACCCAGGCCAGTGGAGATGGATCTCAAAGATGAGCTGTCCAATCTGTTCAAGGACATCTTCCAGAATAAGGTTTTCCAAAACTTTCCATTCTGCACTTTCCAGATCTGCCTTGAGAACATCAATCTGTAGTTATAAAATGAAATGAGATTAAAAGATTTGGAAATCACTGTGAAATACACCATCTTTGTATCAGGAGTCTCACATAACTCCCTCCCAAGGCAGCAAAATTTTTAAAATTTTTAAAAGTTAGAGGTCATTTTCAAGTGGACAATTGTGACATGATGCCACCAAGATGCGAGGTAGAGCCAGGTACCATGGCGCATACCTGTAATCCCAGCAGCTCGGGAGGCTGAAGGGTGATTGTGAGTTCAAAGCCAGCCTTAGCAAAAGCAAGATGCTAAGCAACTCAGTGAGACCCTGTCTCTAAATAAAATACAAAATAGGGCAGGGGATGTGGCTCAGTGGTCGAGTGCCACTGAGTTCAATCCCTGCTACCCCCCCCCCCCCCCCCCGGAAAAAAAAAAAAAAAGATGCCATGTGGAAGTCATAATGGACCCTTTTGCTTTCTGTCCAATTAAATGGTTGCCCAAGAAGAAATTGGAGCATGAACATCATGGAGCTCCATGCCTACAGCCTCTCCCCACAGCTTGATCAAGATACACAGCCAAGTCCTAACAGAATGGTGGCCACAGGGAGGGACTTAGAGAAGACTGCTGCCTGCAGGGACCATCTCACAAGCCTTGTCCCCCTCCAACTTTATCAGGACTGGACACCAAGGAAAGAATTCCCATATGTCTGAATATTAGACATGTATAAAAATTATTATCCCAGGATTTCTTTAAAACATAAATACCAATATAGCATTCCAAAAAAAACAAAACAAAAAAACACCATCCCTGCCCCATTTACTGAATACAAGTTTACATCCCAGGTAAAATGTACAGCAAGAAGCTAGGATGGGAGAGAAATGTTTCGCCACTAGTCAAGTTATAAAAATCAGCTTCTTTCTGGGGGCTTTGCAAACAATCCATTAGAACAATGGAACCCTCGATGCCTTTTGAAAGCAGGACTGGGGGTGTTGCTCAGTGGTAGAGCACTTGCCTAGCATGCACAAGACCCTGGGCTCACTCCCCAGCACCAAAGAATTAAAAAAATAAAAATAAAAAGCAATGAAAGCTGCCTTATCAAATTATTTATATGTGCCTGACACCAATCTAACTGCTTCCCTTTGCAACATCCATTTAATTACATCTTAACTGTGCTGCAAAGGTAATCCTATCAGGATCCCTAATTAACATCTGGGAAATCAGACTCAGTGAGTAACCCATCCCAGTCACACAGCTGGAGAGGTAGTGGTGAAATTTAACCACTAAACCATGTTGTTTCCCCCAGTAAACCACAAGAGGAAAAAATGGCAACTCAGAGTCCCAAAGAGATTTTGGGTTTGGAAAGTGAGATGCTATTTATGGAGAATGAATATGGGTCAGGGAGTAGCATTTGTTATCAGTATCACTACATTTGCAGAGCACTTTTCAAGGAGGATAATTTTACCACAGGAAAGTTGGAATTCACATGTGGGTTGAGACAGTTGAAATGGAAAGAATCATGCAAAGGAACAAAGGCTGGAGTCCCAAGAAGCAACAGAAGAACCATAAATAGCCCTTCAGGAAGCTGCCAGCTGAAGTCACTAGTATCCTGCCCCCATGGAAGTGAAAATATCTTTGCTGGTTTTAGATGGCTAAACCCCAGCCTCTCCTGTCTCTCAGTGCATGTAAGTTGGAAAAGTTTCTCATATGAGGCTGAAATGTGAGGCTCCCAATGCCACGGAAACATTCCCTGTGTGATTTCAGAGTTGGGTAGAGGAGAAGGTATGCTGAACTAACATATAATTGCTCCAAGAAAATGGGCTTTGCCTAAAGTCCTAAGACTCTGTAGGAGAGGGTTTCACCTTCTTGCTTTGGACAGTACCTCCTAGTTCACCAAGGAAAGAGCAATGGTAAGATCCAGTAAGATACCTTGGGATTCTTGGAATCATAAAACAATTTGGGGGCAAATGGTTTCAAAATCAAAGAGAAAAGGTAAAAAAGAAAAACGTCTCTTCATGAAAGTAACTGAGCAAGGGCAGGTTCCGTGGGAATGTATACCAGGCTAATTAATTCTTGAAAATCAGACACAAAGGAATTAATTCATTCTTCTTTTTTCCCATCTCTGCTGCCTTGGCACTTCCATGGCTTTATTTAATCTTGGCAGTTTTAAGCAGAATATTCCTGGATTAAGAGTAATTAAGCTGCCTAAAGAAATATTTAACAAAATTTCACAAAATGTTCCAATTGGTACAGAATACATCAAAAATTCAAAATCAGCATTTGTTATATCAATTCACAGAGCTGAGAATTTCTTTGGTTCTTTACAGATTTATTTTCAACATTGTTTTTTGTTAGTTTGCATCTGATGAATGTCATCAATAAATCAACGTGTTAAAGGGACAGGGTAAAGTTAATCAGTTTAAAATTGATTTTAAAAAAAAAAAAAAAAAACCTCTTCTGGTAAAGTACAGGGGAATACACTTTATAGATTTTTCCAAACATTTAAAAAATAAAACTACCAATCAGAAGCTATGCACAACTAGAAGAGAATCAAGTTAATAGATTAAATTATAATAATTATAAAGTTTCTTTAGAAATTCAATTTTATTTACAAAAATGCAAATCTATTCTAAGGGACAAAAAGTGCTTTCGATTACAACACTCCCACCCTGTTTGATCACAGTGATCAAAAATTCCCCACTTCAATCAGAATTGTCCAGGTTGATCTACATCACTCAGCTTAAGGGTGATTCAACCCTGAGACCCACATAAGCTCTCCCCTGTCCTCTGACCTGAGATCACAGCCACCCAAAATGCAGTGAATTAAACATTTCTCTCCCCCACTGTGTTTTTCTACTTCTTGCATTTCAGAATGTCCCATTACCATTACTATTTTGCAAATGTAATTTCCATTATTACTGCATAATGCATCCAATATTATTGTTATTATAAAGCACTAAACATTTCTGAATAAGATATGCCACTTTTAAGATTCTAATATCAGCTTTCAACAATTAGGGCACTAAAAAATCATGCAAATGATTATATTGGAATAATCAAGTGCCAATCCTAATACAGTTAGATTAGATTAAATCAGGTTTCTAGAGAAAAACAACCAAGTGTTAACTCCTTATGAACTCTGGAATAAGTGAAGACATATTTAGGGTAGAAGGGGTTCAACCAACTTATTTGATGTTAAAGGGATTTTATTTCCAAGGTATTAAAGGGGTTCTCCTATCAAATATTATCTTCTTTTCCTTGCATCTGAAATAGCCAATAAATTGCCTTTCATAAAACTTTTTGAAGAAATGAGAATTTTAATTTTAACTGGATTAAGATGTGGTTGGCAAATTCCTCGTGGGCACGTTTCTCCCTGTGATCATCCACCCAGAGCTGCAGATGAGATGAAAGGGGAGGAAGGGGGATGGGTGTTTGAGTGAGTACAACTGAAATAAACTGTCTCTAGAAGCCCAAGGTCAAACGTCAGCAGGGTTGCTTCATTTGGAGAGTGCTAGGGAAAAAACTGCCTCTCTCCTAGCTTTGGGAGGTTTGCTGCCAATCTTTAGCATTCCTTGGCTTCTGTATCAGTGGAACTCTTCTTTCATCTTTATATAGTGTTTCCTGTGTGTCCATTTCTATGTCCAAATGCACCCTTTATATAAAGACGTCAGACATATTGGAGTTGGCCCACCTACTTTGCTGTGATTTCTTAACTAACCACGTCTGTAACAACCTTGTCTTTAAATAAGGTCATATTCTGGGGTCCTGGGGGTTTGGACTTCAACATATTCATTTTGGGGAAACACAATTTGACTCATAACAATGTTCAAGGCAGCTATTCAATGGGTTTTCCCAAAGCACAATGTGTTCAGGAGCTAATGCTCAGAGCCAACGCTAGAAAAGGTGCCCTGCTAAAGATTAGATGACTATCTGAGGCAATTATGGTATCACCCTGCCAATCCCTACATCAGCCAACATTGAAAGCTCCAACTTGCTAAGTACCAAACCCAGAGCAAGCCGACATGCCTCCAAGGCCAATTGAAACTACTGTTGTAAAAGCTCTATACTTCATTCCTTGGTTCCTCCTCAGCCACACAGCCAGATGCAGCAGGTACAACCTTTCCCATTCCCTACATGCATCCCTCCTATCCCTCTGGAACTCCTCAGGCACTCAACAACTTCCCATCTTCAGCTCCACACCCAAGAGTTTTCCTCTTGAATAGGACTGTCCCACAGGACAAATTTCTTTTCTTTTTTTCTTTCTTTTTTTTTTTTTTTTTTTTTTTGACAGGCAAATTTTGTTACATGCTGGCTGGCTCCCAAGAGGGCAAATGATAACTGTGTCACCTTTTTTTCTTTTTTGTAACAGGTATTGAACCCAAGGGAGCTTAACCACTGAGCCACAACCCTAGCCCTTTTTAATATTTATTTAGAGACAGGGTCTCATTGAGTTGCTTAGGGCCTCACTAAGTTGCTGAGGCTGGCTTTGAATTCACAATCCTCCTGCCTTAGCCTCCAGAGCCACTGTGATTACAGGCGTGCATCACCACAACCAGGCACCTCTCTTTAAAAAAAAAAAAAAACAAAAAAAAAACCTTTAATGGTGCATTCTAATCATACATAATAGCAGGATCTATTTTGATATATTCATATATGCCCAAAAAATAATTTGGTCAGTTTCATTGCATAGTACCTCACCTTTCCATCCTCTTCCCTCCCCCTGAACTCCATCCTTTATCAAAATTCCTTCAATTTTTATGCGATAACCACCCATCCCACACTCTATTTCTTTTTTTTCTCTATCTTCCATACAAAAGATAAAAATGAAACACTTGACTTTATGAATCTGGCTTATTTCATTTAACATGATATTCTCCAGTTCCAGACATTTTCCTATGAATGACAGAATTGTGTTCTTCCTATGGCTTAATAAAACTCCATTGTGTATATACACCACATTTTCCTTATACTCATCCATTGACAGACAACTAGGCTGGTTCCATAATTTGGCTATTGGGAATTGTGCTGCTATAAACATGGTATGTGTGCATCACTACAGAGTGAAACCTTTAATTCTTTAGGATAAATATTGAGGAGTGGTATAGCTGGGTCATATGGTGGTTCCATTCCTAGTCTTTCAAGGAGCCTCCATACAGATTTTCATAGTGGTTTTACTAATTCACAACCCTACCAATTGTGTATAAGTGTTTCTTTTCCCCACGACCTCACCAGTGTTTATTATTTGAATCCTTGATAAAGCCACAACACCTTTCCAAGTAAGGCCTAGCTTCAGGAGTCATACAGCATCACTTCCACGGCATTCTCTTGGTCAAAGCAAATCACAAAGCCAGCCCAGAACCAAGGAAAGGCAAAATAGAGTCCATTGAGGAGAGGAGGGGCATACACAGGGTGAGAGGAGTTGTTCATGGCCATACTTGCAGATAATTAGCCTTAGTGATTAAAAGCAATATTGCTTCATACAAATCCATAATGATCTATAGTATTACATTAGACATAAACCTTTCCTGGACATAAACAATATTCAGGAAAAATAAATAATAAAGCCCTTATTAATCAGAAAGTCATTAAAGAAGGGACATTAAGTAAAGCATGGCATTTACAATTAGATTTGGCTTTCTTTGGAAGTTGATAGAACCTAGGATATCTGATGGATTAGGACGAGTAATTAAGAAAATAATAACAAAGGCAACTGAAGTGTGTATTTGTAGAGTTTTAGATACTGTATTAGCCTGCTGGGGTGCTATAACAAAACATTGCAGACTTTGATGACTTAAACAACAGAAATTTCTTATAGTTCTGGAGGCTGGGAGTCTAAGATCAAGATGTCAGCAGGTTTGGTTTCCTCTGAGGTCTCTCCCCTTGACTTGCAGATGACTATCTTGTCACATGGCCTCTCCTCTATGTGCAAAAGGAAGGCATGTCTTCCTTTTCTTATAAAGATGCCAGGCCTTTTGGATTAGGGTGAATGTCCTGTCTCCAGATAGAGTCAAACTGAGTGTTATGGCTTCATCCTATGAAATTGGGGAGGAACACAATTCAGTTCCTAATAGATGCAAAACAGGTACTTTTGCTATACTTCATTTTGAGGCAATCACTATTTCCACAAAGAATTGTAAAGTACATCTCCACTACTATTATGGCAACCGGAAATTTATCCTTTTTAGTTTAAGGTCAACTATGGTCTAGGTAGTAAAAGTCTGAGTCAACAAATTAGTTGAAGGTGAGTCACAGAGACTGTGGGAAATATTACTTTCCAAAGATGATCACACGATTATCTCCTGTCTCACATGCTTTCCTACAATGTGGCCTTGACCCTTCCCTGCTTAAGAGATGAGGTCAAGGTTCCCTCCCCATGACCAACTTTATGGGCTTGCAACCAGGGGCCAGCCACACAGGGCCCTGCATGCAGAAGGGCTCCGTACTTGCTTTAATGCTCTGTTGTCACTGTCTGGAAATCCTTAATTAGCTTTAAACAAGGGAAGCCTCGTTTTCATTTTGCACTGGATCCCAACAAATTATGTAGCCGGTTCTCTTGAATCTTATGGGCCAAGATGTTTGACTGCCCAAGAGTTTGTCACACTCTGAGCAAGTCCCAACTGACCCTTGTAGAGAGACTACCTGAAGAGGTCTAAGTCCATATGAAGAGAAAAATGCCTGGCCAATCCCTGGCTACATGAGGGACCCTGAGCCAGAATCATCCCGCAGAGTCCTTCCCAAAACTCTGGTCCACATAAACTATGAAAGATAATAAAATGATCAATAGTGGGGTTTTGTTTTGTTTTGTTTTGTTTTGTTTTGTTTTGTTTTTTGACACGGTCTAGCCATATTACCTAGGTTGGCCATTGTGATCCTCCTGCCTCAGACTCCCAAGTAGCTGGGATTACAGGTGTGTGCCCCCACACCTTGCTTGTTGTTGTTTTAAAAGTTAAGGTTTGACACTGATTCATTATGTAGTAATTAATAACTGGAACAGAAACCAATTACTATTTATGCAAATCTTCTTTTTAAAAGTTAGAAGTCATTTGTATTGTGTCAAATACTACATATTCCAAAGTTGTGATTTCTAGAAATTAACATATTTAACCATAATTTTCCTATAAAAATAAATTGTAATTATTTTAAAATTAAACTTGTAAATAAGCTAAATAAAATGAATTTTAAAACCTATAATCCAGAGTTTAAAATGTTTACTCCTAAACTCCAAAGCATTTTTCTTTGCCATAAACACATATCACACATGCACACATATGCATACACCCACACAAAACAGAGTACAATATGCGCAAGCATAATTGAAACACATATTTTTATAAAATTGGAATTAATGTCTTCAAATATGCTTTTTTTTTTTTTTTTTTTTTTTTTTTGCAGCGCTGGGGATGAAACCCAGGGCTTCCTGAGCACTAAAAAAATGCTCTACCATTGAAGTACATCCCTAGACTTAAATCTACTTTATAATATAACAATCTTTTCATGACAATAAGTTTTCACCTACAATGTCCTTTCAAACAGGGTCCCACAGAGATTTCACAAGAATTCCATAGAGGTAGTGAGGGGCTTCAGCAGGGGTACAGGTGATGTCAAGTGGGTAAGGTTCAGATCTACACTCCAATTCACCAAGAGCTGTTCCCCTCTATTTCTTCTATATATTTTGAATTTCTCAAAAAATTCATTTGGGTAACAAACTGTCCTGTTTTGTTTCTTAAGCTTGAAAGACTCTGTCTATAACTCAATTTTTAACCTTTGGTAATGGTTTACATCTTTAGCCAGTTCCCTCTGCTACCATTTAGCTTTTCCAAATGGATGATGTTACCAACTGATACGATCAACAAATTGCATCTAAGTCTTTGAATAAGTTCTACTATTTTCTTACCATAAGTAAATCCCTGGAAGTATAATAGTTGTTCATAGGACAGACACAGTTTAGAACTTTAAAAAATTTAATAACCTGTAGCCCCTTCCTGTCCCTGCACTTGAGACCTCGAGGATCAACAAGCTACACTAAGTCTGGGAGCCCTGAACCACATGAAGCTCCTCCACTTGTCAGCAGCCAGGTTGACACCCAGTTAGTTTTCTAACACTGAAGCCATGTGACATTCTGGAACATCTTAAACCCACCTGTGCCTCTATGTATCAATGATTCAGTAGGTTACAAAAATAACCTACATGCTCTTTGAAAAAAAAGTGCAGAAAAAAATCAATTTTATCTAAATACATGTAAAATTGTCTTCATGTAATTTGTTATTTAAAATCATTTTAATAAAAATGTTTTAATCTGTTGTTCACCATGAAATCTTTAAAATGATATAGATTCATTTTTTCCACCTGGAAAATGCATATTACAGCTTAAAATTGGCTATTACCATCAATTATAAAGATAGCTAATCATTATATTAATCAAAATCCCAAGTTAAGAGCTAAACCTACATAAGTAACACAAACAAAATGTCAATATGAACTGTCCATCTTCTTGATTATCTAACCAAGAAAAAGGGCATTTCCACCCAGGCTTTACCTGACCTGCAAACACTGTTGAATAAGTTCTACTATATCAGCTATCTGCATTTGGGGTCAGAACTATACACTAGAAGGCATTTCTTAGGTACTTCACATTTCTTGAAAGAAGTGTGGGTGAGGGGTAAGAGAAGAATGGAAGAACTTTAGATTATGTAGGGGGAAATGAGAGGTGGGAGAAGGTGGGGGTATGAAAGATGGTGGAATGAGAGAGACATCATTACCCTATATATATGTATGATTACATGAATGGTGTGAATCTACAGCATGTACAACCATAGAAATAAAAGTTGTATCCCATTTGTGTACAGTGAATCAAAATGCAGTCTGTAAAAATAAAAAAAAAATTCAAAAACCAAAAAAGGAAGTATGGAAATTGAGTTTTGCAATTGAGCTCATATTTTTAAAATTTTTATTTATTTTATTCATGTATATTTTTAAAATTAAATTATCATCAGTTACTTACCATCCCAACAAATCAGGCTATATTCATTCTCTATTTTCTTTATAATTTGGGTCAATATTCAATCATATGTTAAAAGTAATTGTATCAATACTTCTTCCCTCTTTTGAGTTTAATTAAGAAAAGTAGTTATCTAATGATAAAGTACTACAAATCTGTTTTTATATATCAAGACTAGTTAAAGGAAGAATATCTGCACCTACAAAACTGGGAGTTAAATACATTAGCAAAGGGATCTTATTGCAGAAAAAAAATAGAACAAATTAATCTATTTAAATGAAAAGAAAGGATCAAAAGTCTCTTTAAGAGTTTTAAACTTTGAACACACTGAATCAGGTTCAATTATCACTGTCAACTAGCAAAAATGTAATGTCACAAAGTTTCTGCTATCAGTACAGAATAGAATGAGGTTTATTCTGCACATTATGAAAAGCATGCAGGGTCACTCTAAGATAATGTGAGACCAATTCTAAATTAATAATGAAAGAAAATATTTTTTATGTAGTAATTAGCTCACAGAGATGACCTCTGCAGGGAGCAACACTCTGGAAATGAATTTTAAAGGAAATAAGGGAAGCCTTTACAACCAAAGACCTACTTTATTTTTTCCCCCCAGATATCTAGCTTAACTAAAGAATTCAACCTGAGGGTTGGGGTTGTAGCTAAGTGGTAGAGCGCTTGCTTAGCATGTGTGAGGCACTGGGTTCGATTCTCAACAATACATATAAATAAATTTTTAAAAAGGTCCATTGACAATTAAAAAAAAAATTCAACCTGAGGCTGCTGGGCAAGAAACTTCTAGGCTATGTGACATGACACGGAGGGTAGCCCCAGAAACCTAAGTCAGGGACAAGTAATAGGAGAGCTGGTGACAAGTCAAAATGTCATCAGTCAGCAGGGCTGTTGTTGACATGCACCAGCAAGGAGTCAAGCAGCACAAGTTTAGGCAGGATTGCTGTTGTAGCCAGGGACCTGGCCAAAGGCAGAGTCAGGCAGAAAAGCAGTGGCAGGACCAAGGACAGCGCCAGGCAATGGCTTTTATATTTTTCTACCCTACCTACTTGGGCAGAGATGGGATATAAAACAAATACATTTATAGAAATGAACATACAGAATGTAAAAGGAAATGAATGGGAAATGATTTAAAAAGACTTCTCTTGGCCAGATATCTAGCTTGACCAAATGATCCAAGTTAGGGCAAAATGAATAGATACATAGACAAATAAATAATTAAGTGAGCCACCAAATAAAATGCTCTTCAGAAATGCTCTCTTGGCCTTGGAAAGTCTATGGTGGTTTTCTAACCAACTGCTCTCTTAATTAAGATGCCATTACATCAGAGTTTCCTACACACGTGGTCAAAGTTTCAGTGAGGCTTGCATTCCCTGGAACTGTGTACAAAAACGTGTGTTTGTGCACATGAGCACTTTTACAAGAGAAGTGTGTGGCCAAGGGCCTTGTCTCTGGGGCAGAACTGCCCCACCAAAGGGCCTGAAGCAGGTTGTTTAGCCTCTCAGTGACTGAGAGGAAAACAACAGAACCTACATCGTAGGGTCATTTTGAGACAAAACAACACATATGTGGCAGAATGAGGTCTCCATCAGTGTTAGCTGCTGTTATTTTTACCAATTCTCTTTGCAGTCTATAATAAAAAAAAATTAAAGAGTATCTGATTTAAACTAATATCAAAACATGGCCTTTGTGCATCACAGCAGTTACATTTTAGGAGGTAACTCAGATACAAAATTAAAATTTGGCACAGGAAATATACAGACATAATCAAACATGATAGCCAAGAGCCATCTATATATAGCACATTGGCAGGTGAAACTGGAACAGTTCACTTAACTGCATTTTCATCTGAAAAGAGGCAAAAGTGCTATATTCCCTGGGACTCAGACTGGACTATAAGCCTCATGAGGGCTGATTTTTTATTTTTGAATCCCCAGAGCATAGCACATTGCCAAGTAATTTGCAGGTGCTCAAAAATATGGATATGGATATGATATAAGGATGGGGGTGGATGGGTGAAAGGATGCATGGAAAAACAGACAGAGGGGTAGATGAATAGATGGGTGATGGGCAGATAGGTGGATGATTAAATGGACCTCTTGGATTTGGGGTTATAGAAGAACTTTGTGAACATCTGGTCCAACTTTCTCATTTTGCAGATAAAGCATAATGATAAGCTCAAGATCACAAAGTACTTAGTTATTGATAGGGATTCCACATCTCAAACATCACCCATCTGCTCTGAGTTTTATTCTCTTTCTCTCTCTCTCTCTCTCTCTCTCTCTCTCTCTCTCTCTCTCACACACACACACACACACACACACACAGAGAGAGAGAGAGAGAGAGAGAGAGAGAGAGAGAGAGAGAGCTTTACAGTAAATCTATAGCTCTAAGCCTCATTCTCTTTGGGACTTAAGGACTGTCCAGGTGGTCACCTTAAAGATAGATATACCACTTCAGAAAGAAGCACATTCCCTTTCTTCTCCCCTATCCCTCTCTGCCAATAATCTCTTTGCACCAGAAACACACAGAAAAGCACAATCTGTTGTTTTCCAAATTTATTTTTGATCAATACCAGTTTGTACATTAATAAAAACTCAAATGCCATAAAATGCACTGAGAAATTCATTTTATAAAATGGGGAAAATAGCAATATATACCATTGTTTAGTTCAAAGGCAAATATGCCATAAAAGAACTGTTGCTTGCCTACACGTTCATATTCTTCCTTCTTCCTCAATAACAAAACCATAGTTGACTAAAATGCTGTTCAGATAAAACATTATTTTCTAGGGTCTCTGTGGCTGTGTGGCCCTGTGACTACAATCAGATAAGATATAAGTAAAAGTGTCACAGGAGATTCTCTGGAAGTTTCCTTAAAAGAAAAGGCTGTACTTAGTACTCCTTCTAACTCTTTGCCTGGAATAAGGATGTCATAACTGGAGTTCCAGTGACAATACTGGACCATGAGGAGAGGGATGATACCTTAAGGGCAAAGAAGGGGAGAACTAGATGGAGCCTGGGTCCCTGATGATTGTGGAATATACCAATTGCCTCCAGACTTCTTTTATGTAAGAGCAAGAAATTTTGCCTATTGTTTAAGCCACTTTTAATTGTTTTTCACACGCAACTCAACCTAACCTCATGTACATTTAACACATTCTAGTATTCTTGGCTACTTATTAACAACAATGCCACTATTGAAAAAGTTACTCTGAGTTGAAAACTTCTGTGAGGAAGTGGTGAGTGACAGGGTAAGTGAACGATCAGTGCCTATTGAGGGTTACAGGTTCCAACCTAGAGGTTCACTGTTCTTTAAAGTACTTCTGAATTAGTAACTTTCTAATTCTGGGGTATCTATTCCTCCTGTAGATTTCCTACATACTTCCTTCTTGCCTCCTCTCCCTTTGCTCCAGAACCATGGAAATTTGTTTCCTTTCCTCCTTCCTTTCCTCTACTGATCTCCCTTGGATTCTGATGAGCTCTCCATCCCCCACCCCACATTTCTTTTCCTTTTTCCCCTCTAGGTTCCATAAATGAGCGAAAACATATAACCCTTGACAATTCACTTTGCAGAATTCCCACTATACACTCCCTTCTCTCCTATCTAGAAATTTACAAAACTGGTTTGCAAAATCGTGTTTGGTCAGCTCCATTAGTCCGAAAACTCTAAGTGTGAGGCATCATGTTAATAAAGTAGTTCTTTCCTTTCTATTCTATATATATGAAATTTTAGAATATATTTAAGAAGCCAGATACTGATTTATTGTGACCAGCCATTGAATTCCACATGTCTGTGTATTTTTAATGAATGCGCTAATGTTTTTTGTTTCTTTGAAGTGACCAAAATTTTATAATCTTCAAGTGAAACAAGAAAACAAACATATTCTTAGTCTCAAAGAATAAGAATATAAGAATAAGAATAATTCAGACAATTTTGTAAACCATCACAAATCAATCTTTCTCTCTCTGTGTCTCTCTCTCTCTCTCTCTCTCTCTCTCTCTCTCTTTCTCTTTCTCTTTCTTTCTTTCTTCTTTTGGTACAGGGTTCAAACCGAGGGCCTCAGGCAGGCTAAGCACACACTCTACCACCAAGCTGCACCCCAGACCTTCACTTCAGACAATTTTAGGTTGAAAGGGTCAAGTCTTACATCAGCAAAACAAATTTAACTTGTAATTTGAGCATATTTAGATTTTGTGGAGTTTGAAACTTATTTAATTTGAGGGGTCCTAGTTTTGAAAGAAGAAATACAAAATTATAACTATTCCTACTATAGAATTAGGTGCAGGTCTTGGAAGGGCCTGTGGCCCATGCAAGTGAGAGTCCCTAAACATTGAGTTTTATCAACTTCATAGTAAAGCCACTTCTGCATATAATCACACACACACATACAGCTCAGCGCAAGAGAAAAGAAAGGATTAAGTGAAAGTAAACTGCAAATAGATGTATGCTAAAAACCAGAAAATAAAGAAAAAAATCCTGCAAGAAAAAATTCAGTCAGTAGGAGTTTTTAACTTCCTGTTAAATTTATGTAGCAACTGGAATGGGAGGGTAATTTATACACGAGAAGATCAGTACCTATAAGATACACATAGCTTCCACACAAACAAATGTGCTAGAGACTCAGATATGGGTTAGATATTTAAAAACTCATCTTAGTAAAAATGTTTAGACAATGACTTGCAGAAATAACCATTCATTGGTTTTCAGTGGATATTGTTTAAAAGTTTTGATGTACCATCCCTTAGAACATACGTTTTACCTCGTATCTACTGGTAATGATAAAACTCGCAGCTAACTTTAGTAAAGCACTTCTGTGCGTCCAGCTAAGCAGCATGTTTAGCACTGTATGTGAAATGCCTCAATGAATCCTCAAACAAGCAAATGAAATAGGTACTTTTGTTACATAGCTTGTGAGATTCCAAGCTATTTCCAGAGAAACCTGAGAATCGGAGAGGTTAAGCAACCAACCAAAGTCACAAGCTCCTCAGTGGCAGAGTCTGGATTCTTAATGGGTTCTGACTACAGAATTAAGAATACTGGATTAAGAATACTGGATTCTTAATAGGTTCTCACACCCTCATGATATTACAGGACAAAAGCATGAACAACCTTGTTAATGGCTTCTGCCTTCCTGGTTCCTTTTGCAAGAACAACAGACAGGAGAAAAGCAAATATGAAGTATTTATGAATTTAATAAGTCCTTGTTGAGTTTCTTCCATGTGTGGTCCACCTGGGGGTGGAAGGCAGCAATCAGGCCTGACTTCGGACAAGGCACACACATTGAGCACACATGGTAGTTTTTTTAAAAACCTTTGGAACTAGTGTCCCTTGACCTCCATGTACTTTTTCTACAATTAAGGCATTGTCATTCATATTAATTTCATAGTCTCTCTATGTTCTAGTTTGGGGCTGGGATATTTTGTTACTTGTTCTATAAAGTTCCATATACATTTATGTGATTACATAAGAAGAAAGTCACCAATTTCAGCAATAGATGCTGAAATAACTGCTGCAAAACCCCCATTCCTGCTATAGAAGATTTCCTTCCACTAATTCATCCCCCTACACACACACACACACACACACACACACACACGCATGCACACGGATTATATTATTCCCTTCGATCCTAAAATCAGGTTCAGGTCCAGTTGGAAGGGACCACGTCCACAGCCAAAACCATAACCTGTGCTATATTGTTAAAAAGAAAAAAATTAGGGCTGGGGATATAGCTCAGTCCTATAGCTGAGTGCTTGCCTTGCAAGCACAAGGCCTTGGGTTCAATGCCCAGCACCACAAAAAAGAAAAACTATTACTCACTTATATACAAAGAGACTATTATATGACATTCCAACCCACCCCAGGGCTCTCCATTCCCTAGAAAGAGACACCAATTTGGGAAGCGAAACATTTGTTTCTGCTGATAAAAACAAGACAGGATAATTATTAAAAATTAAGAAAGTACAAAAGGCTCTGAGAAGAAAAAAAGTGTTAAAAATCCCTGTCCCAAAAGGAAATGACTACTACATTTTAGTTCTATTTCTTGCAATATTGTATCTACTTTAGAAAAGAATTGAGATCAAATAGTACATATAACTCTGAAAATTCTTTCTGATGAATTTTGCTATTATTCTCTTTAAAAGGTCATTTGTTTAATGCTCACAAATGATTCTCTTATATTTCAGGCAAAGTTCATTTCAACATCGTAACTTGTGCAATTTCTAGAAACATCTGCAAAGAACCTGAGTATCTCATAAGTGCAGTTTAGTAGGCTGCCTTGGGACTTTCTGATCCCATAGTAGTGAAGACGTACCCGTACATTTTAACTACATAGAATCTCATGACAACGTGAGAGCTGACCTTCCTGGAAAACATGAGTATCATTGTATTTTCATCCCAATCTCAATTTAGCAGAAAGTTTTGATTTTTTTGTGTTTCATAACATCCACTGCTTCACACCTGGCAATCTTTGAATTGCACAAGCAGGAAAGATTGCTAATTCAATGGGCAAGGGATACAAAGAGGAGTGGAAGAGTCATCAAAACATTTGTTTGATGTAAAGAGCCTCATTCATTTGCCAAGAGGGAGATGGAAGAAGATGTGGAGGAGGAAGAGAGGAAAAGGAGTGTTCTACAGGATTTCACATTATGATATATCCTCTCTTACTCCATAAAACCTTTCTTATTCTTCAGTCTTGCAGTAAGGAAAATAGTAGGATGGCTGCCTAACAGTTAAAGTGAAGAGATACTTTTACTACTTTGTTTGATTTGAGCTGACATGTGGAAGTTTTGGCAAAAGATCATCCTTTTGAAAATGATCCAGAAATATGCTCTTCTAACTAAATCAAAGAGATCAATACATATAATGGATTTTTTTTTTTAAAGTGTGTATGTTGGCTCAGAACAGAGAAAAGGGAAGTAATCATCAAAATTTTATGGGTTGTCAGCCAAGGACTTCATCATCTGGTCTGATTTCAGTGGGGTGGTTCTATAATTTTTTTAATTGAAGTTCCCAGGATTCTCTATCCTCTTGTTCATCTTCCTTTGTTAAAAGAATTGCTGATGCCTGGAGGCATCAGTCATGAGGCGAGGCAGTGTTACTAGAGCTTTCCACATAGCATTTTATCAATGGCAATGAGGGTAGAATGCAGCTTCCCCAGTGTGCAAACACCTTCTATGGAGCTTAGCAGCCAGTCAGTTGTTGACCTGTCCCCATGAACTCCTTCCCTAAATAAAAGGTATGCTCTGTATTTCAGGCAGTGAGGGATTTCAGACAGACATGTTTTAGGCACCAAGGAAAGCTCTCATGTTAAACAGAAGGGGAACTGTCACATCTCAGACTAGGGGCCTCGTTCCTGGATACCATAATAACATTTGAAGTTCCTGGACTGCAAAATCTCTAACAAGACATTATTCTAGCAAGTTGAAGTTACTGTAAGTTCAAGCTAGCAAAGATCTTCATTCCAGTGTTTTCCATAAATGTCTCAAAGAAGACAAATGTGTTCTTATTGTTGTGCCTTAGATAAGGGGAAGGAAAACAGTTCCATGTTGGTTCTTGTAAAGTGTAGTTTCCAAATTTGATTATTTAACTTCAGTAACAGGACATTTAACCAATAAATTCATGCCGTAAACAGCTTCCTAATATTCTCGCTTGTTAAGAGCATACATTTTCAATTAGTTGTTTCCAGAAAAAAACTGAGTGTGATGAACTAGTTACATCAGTTGTGAGCTTCTTGATCTATGGGCCGGAAATTTTCACCCCAATAGGTATTTGAACTTGAAAAACAGTTCTCAGGGAAGATTCAACAAAAGCATGTTCTTAGCCCATGTAAAAAAACTTACATAGTCTTCATTTCAAAGAAAAAATAGTTCTCAGTTATCTATGGATTGATTCCCAAACCCACATTTAAAAGCAGTTATAAGTGCACAGTTCATAGCTAAATATCAAATATTTATTTGGAGTTATCTCAATTTGTATGAACAGGATCCCTGGAGGAAGATGACAAATTGCTGATAGTGCAAAAACAGATTTCATTGTATCTGATGAATGTGATATATGTCTGTTTTCTCCATGGACAAAAAAAAAAAATCAAATTTCTCTATAGCAAGCCCCAGAGAGATTTTTAAGTGTTTTAGAAATGAATATTTTAAAATGAATTATTAAATGGAGATTTTAAACATTTTGTGTGGTAGCTTTAATTTTATGCCATTGGGATTTGATTTTCCTCTTTTTCAGAAATATACTTGTTACTATAAAAGTTGGTTGTAAAAATATAATTAAGAGAGAAATGTCATGCTGGCTACATTTTAAATTTTGATACCTATTGATAGATGCAATAGCTATTGCTAAAATGCCAAGCTTGACTAATGTCACCTTCTCCAACACTGACTGTGATCAATCTTTTTAATGTTTGTTCACCCAATATTTTTAATGAACTAGGTCCACTCTTTCAAGAGATCTTAGCCTTGAATTGTCCCCCTTCTGCAATATTTCCAGAATTATCGAATTTTAATGCTTATTATTTAAGTCCCTTGCTTTAAAAACTCTGATGGCTCCCAGAGCCACAGAATGAAATCCAGATCCCTTTCTAGGGCTCACCAGCCCAACCTTCCTTTCTTGCCCCATGTCCTTTCTCCTTCCACAATTCATTCTTTGTGCCAACCATGCTGAAAATTTTTTTTTACCTCTCTCAGAATTCACCATTCTCCTTCTCACCTCTATGCCTTGCATCTACTATTTTCCCTCCCTCCTTTGATCCTGAATAAATTCCTATTCAACTGCCAAGAGCCACCCAAAATACCACCTCCTCTGTGGTTCACACTCTGACTGCCCAAAAACCCAAACTGCTCCTGTTCTGTTTCTCTGTAGGAGCACTGAGTGCACTATCATGTCATTCTTGTGCAAGTGTTCATCTCTCTCTATAGACCAGAGTGTGTCTGAGGGACAGGACCCTTTGGCATTGACTCCCTGTCTTCGATTGAGTTTTCCTGATTGGCAGGAGACTTTCAAAACGTGTTTAGAATACAAAATAATTTTCAATATTATCTTGCAAAAACAAATAATAATCAAAATTCAGTCTCTCTTCTTCATCTATAGTAAGAAATTCTTGATAGGTGTTAGTACATGCAAACATTTCCAACCTTGGGCTAGCCAGCTCAGGCAAAGTATGCCTGATCTCTGTAGTTGGTGTTTCCACAGCATCAGCCAAAATGCAAAGAAGACAAACTATGTCCAAGCATTTCTCCTTTCCACCTTCCTCTGCATTCCCCTCCCACCTCTTGTGACTTGACCTCCACAGCATTCATTTTCAGATGTCCTGTTGGTCAAACTTTCTTATTGTAGCATGTACACCAAACCATATATAAAAATTTCTCCCTCTCCACCTTGGCTAATGTCCACCCCCTTAGCCAGGTATCATAAGACACCTACATGAGACATCAATAAGATTACAAGATTTAAGTAGTTGACATTGGCAAGAACAAGATCAATCTCCCAGAGAGCAATGTATTTTTAAAATATTACTAATGGATCCAAACCACTCTACCAGTAGAATAAACTAAAGAGATATTCTTATTGGGAGAACTTCTGGACAGCCCTTTGACTTTCTGGGTCATAAAATACCATCAGTCCCAATGTGTTGAAAAGATTGTGTCAATAACTAGAATCCCCATTTGAGAAAGGTTGCCAGCACCTGGCCTGTCTTCAGGACTTCCCAGTGTCCTGGGAGATCAGTGCTCTGAAGATCACAATTACAGTCCCACTGTGACTGGATATACACAAAGTATATACACTGTCCACAGTATATATACTATATCACTAAACCCCCAGAAACTGTCACTAAAAGACAAATAGAACTTGGGCAAGAAAAACGGTGGAAAAAAAAAAAAGGTTGAGAGCAGGGTGGCAGATGAGAAAGAATCACAATATTGGGCGAACCACATAGAAGATTCCATGTGCAAATAGATGGCACTTGGCACTTGCACAAAAAGCTTACTGAAAGAATCAGAAGCACATCCATTCCAGCATTTTTTCTATTAAAATATTTCTCATCTAAAGCTGAGGGCCCTGTACCATATTAGCTTAAAAAAAGGGGAGCAGAATTCAAAAAATATTAAATGGGTCAGAAAACTCCAAGCATTTTTCTTCATGAAATTGTGAAACTCTCCAAATGGCTGGAAATGTCTCTGCTGTACATTCGCTTCTCATGATATAGTTTCTGTCCTCAATTTGATCTTATTTCCAGGGAAGCCATTTTTCTAATAGCCACACATGCTGAGATCAAAGGATGAAAAGGCTGATACATACAAGACTAACGTTACTGAGAGAGGAGTTAGAAAGGGCTCAGACTCCATTACATAAAAGAATAATTTCAAGAAATAAAAACCATTTTCAGAGGAAGCTGAAACCAAAAATAGGAGCAACCTTAAACTTCATTTTAGGAGCTTTGAGGGATGTTATACCCTCCTTGTGGTTGCCTGGGAAACAGGATCCATTTATCCTTTGCTGTCCAATAATTTCTTGGAAATTGCTATCCTATATTATATCTATGGTTGTTAGATTCACTCTAACAGGGAAAACTCTTTAAAAAGTGCAGTTTAAGTTATAGGAGAGGAATCTTTGTCAGAAAATCTGGTGGAAAGCTAGCTCTCCTTTAATTTTTTTTGTTGTCCCCATAAATTAACATTCTTCTACTTGGACAGGATCTTCTTACCCATAATATTTTACTCTTCATTTTGATCCTTGAACATGTGAAATTTATGAGTAAGTGAATTCATCTTGACTAAAATCACTTTTCTTAGCATCTCGAAAACATAAATAGGAATATTCTAGTCTGAACTAAAGTATAGAAAATTATTCTGCCTTTCCTATAAACATTCAAGAAAGGATACTGTTGATAACAGAATGTGTAAGAAGCTAAAAAGAATGATGTTTGGCTGTCTTCATGTGATAAATTTTCTTCAGAGTTTGTCTGCTATAAACCCAGCCATGAGAGAGAAAATATCAGTATCCATCATGGGGAGGCTTATTGGAAGTGCCATCAACAGTGTGTGTGTGTGTGTGTGTGTGTGTGTTGTGTGTGTGTGTGTGTGAGAGAGAGAGAGAGAGAGAGAGAGAGAGAGAGATTGGCAGAATTTCTATCCTTCCTACTTCTGGTAATTCTTTCAGGCCAAGGTAATTATTTCACAGGCATGCTGAGTCTCCCATTCCTGGTTCCCCCTTGTTAATTGAATACAGGGCAGTCTGAGAGCCAACTCTCCAGCAGGTGGAATATTCCTTCTGCTTATGTTCCTTGCTACTGCTTTTGGCTTCTCTATACTTTATCATTTTTTATAAGATAGAAGATGCTAAACTTCATCTCTGCACTTTCCTCTTTGAAACAACTTGTGTTAAAATTGAGATTGGGGGAAGAAACTGAGGCAAGAAGCTAAGAAGGGAGTAATAGGTGATTTGATAATCACCTGTTTTAGTTTTCTGTGAAATTTTTAAGAGCCTGACCAGATTATGCCTGAAACCAGAGACTCTGTGACCCAACAAATGCCCTCTAGTAGGACATCTCTATATCTTAATTAACCAGAATTGAACCATAAGAAGAGAATTCCTATTTGTCATAACCAACACTGTCTTGGGCACTGTGGAAATGAAAAAGATGTCAAAACATTTTTTTTCTGCCAAGTCCATGTTAAGGGAGCTGAATTATAATAGGGCAGATTCATGTATGAAAATCTTGTTTTAAAAAATGAGAACAGGGAAAGTTCTCAGATCAGTGCCTATTCAGTTCTATCTTCCATAATCAATTACTGCATCATAAAAGTGAAGCTCAGATGACTCAACAGGATTGTCAAACACTTTCCTCACTCTATGTTATTCATAAGGGCCTATTAGCAACTGTTTTAGTTTCCTATAAATGCTGTGTCAGGTGTTTGCATACAGAAGTGGATTGCTGGTACAAATAAAGCTCTTCAACACAATCTTATTAATTTTAAGTTTTAAACTGGCAATGTGTATTTGTTGTGTTTGTGAATATTCAGATGCAACATATATTAAGAATAGAAGCATCAGTAACTTGTGAGACATTAGGTAAAATTTAAAAGTAGTACATATGTGTGCTAAGCATAGAAAGTGATAGAAATGCTGATTAAACACTGAAGTAGTTGCCAAACATCAAATACACATGAGATATGTGGGTCACTCAATATTCATGAGGTCACCAATTGGCCACCATGGGTGACATCCTTTCTAGACCCACAGATAAAATCCACGCTATTCATAGTCAAATTGGTGAGCTCACAGCTGTGTCCAGAGCACTCATCCCAATATCCATCCAACTGGGTATCCTTGATCTAAACCTTAATTCTGTTCCTGCAGCATGGGAGGCATAACAGACGAAGGGGGAAGGGGCAAGAGAAAGCTGAGGATGAAAGTGAGGGAGAGGGAGGTGACCAGTCAATCAGGATTCAGGCACGGTCCTCCTTCTACTCTGTTGGTACTTACTCTAGTTCCCTGCCCTTACTTCCCACTATATGTTTCTAATTGATTCAATAAACCATGTGATTTGAGCATCTTAACTTGTTATCCATTACCCCTGGGTTGGCTTACCTAGTAGTATATGAGGCTATGGCATCAAGATAATTTCTCACATGACGAAACTCATCAGTGTTTCTTAAACCTTCACGCTGACTGCTAATTGCCTGCCTCCAAGAGCCAACAGAAGAAAATTAAATGATAAGTGGCAACCAATTATTAATGAGAAAACCTGAAATTGTCAATATTGCCAAGTTCTGTGGCTTGGTTACATGACTTTCTGTTGCATAGATATAAATAGTCATGTTTTCTCTTGGTGAAATTACACTAGCTCAACTTGTTAAATTACAGACATTGTTATTTCATGATATTCCACAAAGAAGATAGTGGTTTACAAAGAGAACTATGATCTCAGGATGCTCAGCCACCTCAACAAGTTTCACTGACTTTATTTTAAAAAGATTCTCACTAACAGAGTGAAACATTCATTTTAATGCATCTAATATTTATTTACTGTATATTTCACAGAAGCCAGGCACTATGCTGTGTGCTGTAGTGGGGAAAAAAGGTGAATATGACAAAGTTACTATCTCTGCAATTTCATAGCATTTGACATAGATACATAGTATATCAATCAGATGGATACAGAGTATATATCACATACAGAGCTCTCTAGGAGGAGGTAAGAAACTAGCTAACTTCCACAAAATACAAAGTTTTATGGGAATTCAAAGAAGTAATCAATCACACCCATTGGAAGAATCCCAGTGAGGTAAACAATTTAACAATGCATATGAAAATCCCTTAACAATGCATATGAAAAGTTTATGGTAGTTGTTTTAGTCAGCTTTTTCACGGCTGTGACTAAAAACCTGACAAGAGCAATGTTAGGGGAAGAGAAGTTTATATAGGGGCTCATGGTTTCAGAAGTCACAGTCCATTGATAGTGGGCTCCATTCCTCAGGGCTCTAGGTGAGGCAGAACCATGGGGGAGGAGTGTGGCAGAGGGAAGCACCTCACATGATGATCAGAAAAGAGAGAAAGAGAGAGAGATTCTAGTCACCAGATTCAAAGTATATATCACAAAGGCATGCCCCCAATAACCCACCTCCTCCAGCCACACCCAAACTGCCTTCAGTTACCACTCAGTTAATCCCTACCAGGGGACTAATTCATTGATTGGGTTAAGACTCTCATAACCCAATCATTTCTCCTCTAAACCTTCTTGCATTGTCTCACACATAACCTTTTGGGAGACACCTCTCATCCAAATAACGGTAATCAAAAACTTAAAACACTCCATATATACAATTGGGAAATGATTAAATAAAAAATGATACATCTGTTTAAGTAGAATATATGCTACCATTAAAAATTACATTGTGGAATATATAGTTCATAAGACTATATGAAAAAAATATAAAATACATATGGCATAAAAATGTTCAAAGCCCTCAAGAGAACAAAGAAGTGTCTCTCTCCCACTCCAGAATTCCTAGTATGTTTACCCAAAATATCTTTACTCAACATACCCTTTACTCAGAAACCCAAAGGTCCCCAAAGTACCTTTATCTAAAGAATCTCCAGTACATTTACCCAGTATCTTCACCCAAAGACCTATGTTCTAAAGCATATATACAAGCATACATTTGTATGTACAAATCTTTATTTTTATTCAAATTTGTTTGTCACAGTAGACCTATTGTCTGGCACTTTGGTTTGAGTCCTGAGCAATTTATCTCACATATCTCTCCATATTAACAAAATGTAAATATAGCAGATACTTTACTAGTCACCAAATATTCAATTGAATGGGTTTTACTTTGGTTCATTTATTTAATCCCCTGTAAAAGGACAATAATATTGTTTTTCCAGAATTTTGCCATTGCAAATAATAGAAGAAATGTTTAATAATATGTAAAGATGTTCAATTTTTTCTTAAGAAATAAAACAGATTACAAAATAACATATATATCTATATGTATATATGTATGTGTATATATACATATATATACATGTATATGTACCTATGTATATGTATATATGTATATATACATGTATATATACATGCATATGTACATATGTATATGTATATATACATGTATATGTATATATGTATATGTATATACATATACATAAACATTGTATGTTATATGTTATATATATATACACATACATATAACATTTTACTCGTGTGTGTGTATATATATATATACATATATATGTATATATATATATAAAACACAGAGGGGAAAGTTGGGAAGGAGAGACTGTGTATACTAATAGTAGCTGTCATGGTTTGTCTCTGAGGGGTCCCCCAAAAGCTCATGTGTGAGACAATGCAACGTTTAGAGGAGAAATGACTGGGTTATGAAGGCCTTAATCAGCAAATTAATCCCCTGACGAAATTAACTGAGTGCTAACTGAAAGGAGGTCAGGTATGGCTGGAGGAGGTGGGTCATTGGACACAGCGTTTGTGGTATGTATTTTGTATCTGGCAAGTGGAGTCTCGTTCTGTGTTTTCTGAGTATCATATGAGCCACTTCCCTCCACCACACTGCAGTCCTGATGTTCTGCCTCACCTTGAGCCCTGAGGAATGGAGCCAACTGTCTGTGGACTGAGACCTCTGAAATTGTGAGCCGCCAAATAAACTTTTCCTCCTCTAAAATTGTTCTTGTCAGGTCTTTTAGTGACAGCAGTGAAAAAAAAATGGCTGAAACAGCATCTATCCCGTGGTAGAGTTACTGGTGACTTTAATTTCCACCCTTTTACTTTCTGTGCTCCCTATTATCTAAATTTTCTACAGAGAACATATGTCATTTATGAAATAAAAATTAAACTAAATGCTTTTGAGAAAGATTATGCGGAAGAGATGGCATTTGGGAAAGGACTTGAAAGATGAGTGACTTTTTTCACTTGTTCAAGTACAGAGAAAATATTAGAGCTAATAGCAAGTGTGATTAAATCTACATGGGATGAAAGTGTTTAGGCAGGCTGGAAGTAAAATCATCCAGTTATGTTAAAGCATAGAATACCTTTATGAAAGTAGTGGGAAATAAGCAGGTAGGAAGATTGAATTCAGAGGTTGCACTTCAAAGCAGAAGTTCATGTTTAACACAGTAGGTAGCGCAGGAGGGGAACAACAAAGACAAGTGAGCAACAAAGCCTCCTGGATTTGGTTGAATAATTTAAGTTATCCAGAATATTCCTTAGTAGTTAGTTCACACAGTGAAAAGTCTTGAACTATTGCTACCTAAGGTATCTTCAAAGATGTCAACACCACCTACTTACTTCATAAGCATATACTCATAGGTCTGTGTAGCCTCAAATACTTATGCCCAAGGGAGGCACATGGCAAGAGCACAGGATTACAAGGTTTCTACTAATGCCATGGAACAGGTGACCTATTTGGAACACACAATTGTGTCCATGGTTGTTCACTGCAGAAAAATTGATCCCCAGTATATCGACAAGATGTCTGGACATCAGATTCACACTGCTACTGTTCTAAATACTTCCAAAATCCAATCCAGAATACTGACCCCCTTCAGCGTTTTCTGGAGTAAATGGTTGACCTACTAGAACTTACCAACTATCACTGAGAAAGTAAGAGAGCAATGAAATATATAGAACCATTCATACTATAGTGTTCCATCCCCAGAATTTGAATATTGTCCTAAAACAATTAGAAGCAATGTAACCCAGTAACTATTTGATAAATAGCTTTCATGTGGAGAGCAACTGGAACTGTGCTAGGTTCTTTATAGTCCTTTGGTTTTTAGTCCCCCCCACCCCCAACAGTCTTGCATGGAAGGCATTATTCCAATTTTACAGAATGTGGCTTATAGGGCTTAATTTACCTGTTTCATTCACACAACTAATAGGTTATAGCACTGGTGTTTAGGTCTCTTGAGAGCCTAAACTCTGGGCACCATGGACCAATATTTACTATCTGTCCCCAAATCAACATCCAGAAAATGTCATCAATCTTTTTTCTCCTGTGCCAATAATACCAGGACCAGAGCAACTGTGAGAAAGCCTGGGACTCATTTCAGACAGACAACTGATCTCTTTGCTAATGAGAACAATAATAACCCGGCAAACATCAAAACCAACATAAATTTCTAAGGAAAGAGCAATGCCAAAAATTTCTGTGGCCAGCTTCTTTCTTTGCCTCAGTTGCTAGCAAAATTAAAAATTGGACAGGATAACAGCTATACCTTTCATTAGTTTGAGGATCAAATAAGCAGATTTCTTTTATAAAACCAGGAACAAGAAGTGTAAGTCTTCAAATATAATGTCAATATATTTTAAATATCTGAAATTCTCTTGAAAAATCTCGACTGAATTTCAATTTAAAATAGCTATAAATATCATGTAACTGAGCAAAATATTACTGATTGAGTCAAGTGAGAAAATGAGCAAGAGGCCTTTTTGCTATCTTAATAGAACACAATTCTTTAGAGAAAAAAGTCAATGTTCTAAGAATAGAAAGAACATTTTCTCCCTGAATATCCCACTACTTCCTAATATCACTACACTTTCATCTCACATCCACAGGCAGCTTCCTCCCTCCACCCCCAAAGAAAAGGCAGGGCTCTAATGGAAATCTCTCAGCATCTCTGAATATCAGATCATATTCTAATAAGAAAAGGAACAATACTGAAAAAATGTTATCCATAAGGTCACCAGACAGCAACAGAGGCAACCAAGGGGGAAAAACCAGTAATCCATTAACAAGTGCTCTGTTGTTCCCTAGTGCCATTCCTATAGAATGGGGGGCCGCTGAGAAGCAGGAAGGAAACAAAGGAGAGAGGCCTTGTCACCAAGGGCTCATTCACCCAGCCCAAACTCTTATAAGTCCCTCTGCAGACTAGGTATCAGGAGTAAGAGATTAGATTGGATTTCTCTATTAAACATTCTGGTAGTATACCAAACATTTTCTTTTTAGCATTCATTATCACATTTCTATCTTTTCAGTACATGTTAATCTGAGACTTGTTTATG
Source organism: Glaucomys volans (assembly GCA_020662805.1). Lineage (NCBI taxonomy): Eukaryota > Metazoa > Chordata > Mammalia > Rodentia > Sciuridae > Glaucomys > Glaucomys volans. The sequence continues at coordinate 515,027 of JAJEJO010004592.1, read as the reverse complement.
GGAATATAAAATGATATATCCACTATGAAAAACAGTATAGTTGTTCCTCAAAAAATAGAAAATAAAGCTGCCATATGGTCTATAATCCACTTTTGGATATATATCCAAAATAACTGAAAGCAGGGTCTGGAAGAGACATTTGTACACTTGTGTTCATAGTAACATCACTCGCAATAGGTGCGAGTTGGATGTAACCCAAGTGTCCATTGACAGATGGATAAACAAAATGTGGCATATACATACAATGGAATATTATTTGGCCCTAATAAGGAAGAAGTTCTGACACATGCTACAACACGGAGGAGCCTTGAAAACATTATGCTCGATAAAATAAACCAGTCACCAGAGGGCAAAATATGATTCCACTCATGAGGTATCTACAAGAGGCATGACTTTCTGTCATGAAGACAGAAAGTAGACTAGAGGTTGCCAGGGGCTACATGAACAGAGAAAAGGGGAATTATTGCTTAATGGGTACAGTCTAAAAAAAAGTCCTAGAAATTGGATGCATGATGATGCGAATACACTTAACACTACTGAAATTATACTACTAATTTAAAGCTATTGAGACATTTAAAAATGGTTAAGATAGTAAATTTTAAATTTTACCACAATTAAAATGAAAAATTAAAAGAGAACATGTTTATCATAATATCTTTATTATTTAAGCATAGGGCCTAGATTTTAGAATATGCTTAATAAATATTTACTTTATGAATCGGCAGATGGATGGAGATATGAACAGAAGTTCAACACATTATTCCATAATTACTCTACCATGAGAACATAGGGAAATGGGCCCTGTGGTTAGGAAGAAATGAAGATTTCTTGCTTTGGTTAAAAGTTGACATTACATTTATCATACAGAGTTACTTTGTTTTACCTACCAATGCTATACGAAGTTTAATATAGATTTAATTGTCTAGTTAAGTAATCCTTATTTTTTTGTCTTATATCGCTTAATTTTCACTTATACTGTAGCAGGACTTTTGTCCAAACGATAGTAAAACAAAGAAATTGCATTTTTTGTCACCTTTGCTCTTTCCAGCATCTCTCTTAATCCAAAAGGGCAATGGAAATAAAGCTTATGCTTAACAGTGCTGAAGACAAAGCAGGGTAAGTTGCTTGCCCACAGGTTATTAATCAGCTCTCCTCTGGGGCATAGTGTTATGAAGCTGTGGTGCGTAATAAACAGCAGGCAAAAAGAATAATCTCCATTTTCCGACTCTGAAGTGCAGGCATGTGCTATAAAACTAAATTGACATCTGTTAGCAGGCTTGTCACATGGATGGTTTTTCCTGCAGAATCTGGAATAAATTAAATCTTAAAATAAAATTTGGAACAGAGAGGCTGTTTTACATAATTCCTTCTAATGGTGTGCTGTGAACCCATCGCACTGATTTTAAAGAGAAGTTCTTGTAAGAAATGTTGCATTATCATTTTAATTGCAAAACTGTTGAATGCCACTCCATGCTAGGAAATTTGTGTTTTTGAAAAGGTCCTTATGTTTTTAACTAAAAAGTGGTGAATGAAATCATCCTTTCCTGGTATTTTCACTGACTGGAAAATAAACCAAGTTTTACCCCCAAATGAAATTTTGACCACCTTTTCCCAAGCACTTGGAACCTGGTTCTAGAAGTGTCTATTATTCTCAGGCACCTATGAAAACTGGTGTGGCTGAGCTCCTGAGGCACAAATGGCCAGCATGGGTGTGACCTGGAAGAATTTGCTCAGGAAATTCCCTCAAAGGATTCACTAATATGATAGGCAGTTCTCAGGGCTCTTACTGTCAAAAGGCATTAAGCTTTTCTTAAACACACATAGAAGAATTGCAGAGCTGTGTGACCCTGTGAATCTGAGCTGTATAGCATGGGATGTGACGTTCCTCTACAGACGCACAATCCCCTTTAGGAAGGGAAGTCACACAAAACGAAACCCAGGGAACTCATGGGCACCTGGAGCTTATAGTTCTCTACTTCCTCAGAATTCACTTGGCTCTTATTCCCCAAACTTTGTCAAAATGGCAAGATTCTCAGACAAGTCCGCCCACTCCCAGTACTGAGCAACAAAGAAAAACAAATGCCAACTCCCTGGAGGCTAATTTCCTCCATATGTGAAACCTTCCTCTTTCATAATAATTCTTTTTTTTTTTTTTTTTGAATCAGGGATAGAACCCAGGGGCACTTAAACACTGAGCCACATCCCCAGCCCTTTTTCATATTTATTCAGAGACAGGGTCTCACCGAGTTGCTTAGGGCCTCATTATTGCTGAGGCTGGCTTTGAACTTGTGATCCTCCTGCCTCAGCCTCCTGAGCCACTGGGATCACAGGTGTGCACCACTGCACCTAGTCTCTTTTGTAATAATTTTAGACCCCTTCAAAAATCTCAAAGAAGCAATAGTTCTCCAGAGAGTATAATCATAATTTGGGTCTCATGAAAACTCCTTGCTCCTTTCTTTCCCTAATCTGAGTTCATATGCCAGCACAATATCTCCAGTGGCAGAGATTCATGCCACACACCTTACAATAGGGGAAACTGAGGCACAGGGGACTGAGACTTGGTGAGACAACAGGGAAAATGCCACAGAAGCTGACAGCTGGGCCTCTTCCCTCTTCTTGCTTACATAGTTTTATGAACACCAAGAGGTAGGGATTTACACAAGGAAGGCTGAACCTTGCCAGTCCTAGGAAGAACACAATACCCTGAGGTTCCTCACAGAGTATATTAGTATTAATTAGTATTAGTCAGCTTTATGTCATTTTGACAAAACACCTGCAACAATCAACTTAAAAGGATGAAAGGTTTATTTTAGCTAATGGTTTCAGAGGTTTCAGTCCATGGGCAGTTGGCTCCCTTATTTGGGAGCCTATGGCAAGATGGAACATTATGGCAGGGAGCACATGACAGATCAAAACTGCTTCCCTCCTGGCAGCCAGGAAGTAAAGAAAGAGAGCGAGGGTCTCAATATCCCCTCAAGGGCAGGCCCTAGTGACCTTTCTTTCACTTCACTAAGCCCCACTTCCTAAAGCTTCCTCCACCTCCCAAGCTCACCACAGACTGGCAAGCAAGCTTTTAACATATGAGCCTCTGGGGGACATTCCATAACAGGAGGTCTTCATGTCACCTGGGTTAGAGTGGGGTGGGGCTGGTTAAAAATGCAGGTTCCTGGCTCCATGCCTGACCAACTGCATCAGAATTTCTGTGGTTGTTCCTGGGTTTAACATTTCAATCAAGCTCCTTTGTAGTCAGAATTCCTCACTTGTGATGTGCTATTGCGATTATTTTGGTTTATTGTCCAGTGTCTTCCATCCTAACCTTAGAGTCTGAGGACCACTTGGTCACATAGGTGAGAGTGGGACTCCAGATCCCAGAACATTGTTCACACACAAGCTTATCAGTACAGCTTCTGCCCAAGGAACACAGATGGGAGAATACATCAAAGAAAACACAGTTAAATCCTGATATACTTAGTTCTCTCTTTAGATGCCTTTCTAATCTATTGGAGCTCCATGTTAGCTGAATACTAAATGGTTTGAAAAACACTAAGAAGAGCCAAGATATTTTTCTCCATGGTAAATCTCACCATTGTAGATGAGTAAGCAGAAAGGATTAAAAAAAGAAAATACTCATTTCCTAAGTGTTAAGTTGAGAAGTTCTAGACTCTCTCATTCCCAAGATGGCTTGTCCTTAGGGTCCACTGCAGATTGATGGGGATGGAAAGATGTCTCTGCATTTCAAATTGCAATTCAGCACCATGAATGACTCATTACTGCTAAATTGCCACTGGCTTATTTCACAGAAACACAGCACCTTCGTGATTAAATAGCAATTCCACAAGACGAAGTTGCCTTCAAATATGCTAAATGATACACACCTCTCTTTGAAAAAGGAATATAAATGAATTTAGATAGAAGATTACACTGGGACCTAAAAGAATCACCTGCTTCTGCCTTTACCACACCATATCAGGTTTTCTGTAAGGTTTCTGTTTTAGTCAGTTTTTTCATCACGATGGCCAGAAGACCTAACAAGAATAATTATAGAGTGAAAAGTTTATTTGGGGCTCTGAGTTTCAGAGGTCCCAGTCTATAGATAGCTGACTCCTCAGCTCTGGGCCTGAGGTGAGGCAGAACAGCATGGCAGAAGGGCATGGAGGAGGAAAGAAGCTCAGGTCATGGCAACCAGGAAGTAGAGAGAGATCCATTCACCAGGGACAAAATATAAACCCCAAAGATATGCCCCCAGTGACCCACCTCCTCCACTCACCCCTTACCTGCCTACAGTTACCACCCAGTTAATCCTTATCGGTAGATCAATGCACTGATTAGGTTGAATCTCTAATAAACTCAGTCATCTCACCTCTCAACTTCCTTGCATTATATCACACATAAGCTTTTGGTGGACACCTCATGTCTACACCATACAGTTTCCCACCCAAACATTCTTCTGAAATATCAGTAATCTCCCATAAGATTCCTGGATGCTCAAGTTTGCTCCTTATAGTTATGGGGCAGATTGTGTCTAAAGACAAAGTCTTCAAACCCTAGTTCCCTACACATTTTATTTAGGAATGTGCTAGACAGAAAGCCAGGTTGACAAGCATCCTAATTATTTCTAGAGTATTTCACTAGGAATCTAGAATGGAAATCCCTGTGATAAGGAGTCTCTGCCCATATGGCACAAGCTCAGTGAGAGACACACATCTCAGAAGCAGGGCTTCAGTTAAGGATAAATCATTAATCACCTAGAATTTAGGTATGCCTGAGCTTTGACCTGATTTGTTAAGTCAGCAAGGGACATTTTGAATAAACAATCTTCCCTCTTGGGGAAGAATCTGTCCCAGGATGGTAACTCCTACAGAAATATGGTGCAATAGATTGCAGGTGGGAAAATGATCTGGAGCAAGGCACAGCATCTGCCCCTCACACCGCCTTGGCAGGGACTAGGACTGAGGGCAGGGGAAGACATTGATTGGTCACAATGTGGCCCAGTGCTCAGGTTCTGGGGGACACCACCCTGGTGCAAGTCCCAGCATTGTCAATTGCAATTAAACAGCTTCTAGTCCTGTGTTTCTCCAAGTGTGGTACAGACCTTGCTACTCGGTGTTTCCCAACCAGCAACATGAGCCTCAACTCAGACTCCACTGTAAACACAGAATCCCAGCCCCGCTCCTGCCTTACCACTTGCATTTTAATTAGATTCCCTAGTTGATTCATATATATGTTACATTTCAAAATAATGATATATAATATGATTTGGAGGCAATATAAATAAACATTTCAAAATCATTCATTTATTAGGTATGTTTAATATGTACTAATAAACCAGGACAGCTAACCCATGAGCCCACAGACATTATTTCTCCAAATGTTTCTAAGAAAGTTTAATTCATTTAAAGTGTATTTAAATGAAAGTGTGCACCCCACCCCATGTCAAACACAAAGTTATTTCAAAGAAAGACAAAGAAAAAAAGGAGAAAGCAGGGCTCAAAGACAAGATGAATATCTGCTTTGACCAGAATACAAAACAGTGAGCAGGACTAAAGTCAGGATGTACTGGGCTTCCATCTTAAAGCAGATGACTGTGGTGCTGGGGTGCATATCCTACAGGGAATAGGAGCTAATGCTGCTCCCTGAAGATAGCTGCCAGAGCCATGTTCACTGGTTAAAGCCAGGGGCTAGGGTGAAGCTCCCTAGCTCCAGAAAGGAGCTGAAAGTAAACTGCTAATAACCCCTGACTGGAGTTTGACTTCAACCAGCCACTGACCTAAGGAGATGAGAAGAGAAAGACAGACCCCAGGAAATATCAAATATAACAGCTCCCAGATGGTTTGGTGATGGAATATTCCCAATGTCACTGGGGGAGCAGCAGCCTCCAAATGCTTATATAAGACCAGGTCCCAAAGGTTATAAAATCACTAGGCAGAAAAGCTTAAGTCAAAAAAGTAAGAAAAAAGCAAAGCATAACAACAACAAAAAAATCCTTCTACTGAAAAGGAGCCAGCAAACTGAAATTCCAAAATACACATAAAATCAAAGAGAAACAAACAAAACAATAACAAAAATATTAATTTATTCCAAGATCAAATTAATTTTATTGAACAGTAGATTTAGGATACTCACAGCAATCAAAAAGAATATGTACTTCTACAAGCAAATAAGTAGTAACAATACATTTTTTAAAAAAACATGAAAAACTAAAAAAAAAAAAAAAAAAAGATGGACAGGAAAAACACCAATTAAAAATCTTGGAAGCGCAGTCTATAAAAATAAAAAATAAAAAATAAAGAAATATGAAGTCTTTTTATATAAAAATATCAACAAATGATATAAACTCCCAATTGGATATAGTTAAATAGAAAATTGAAGAACTGGAGAATTGGAAGCTTGTATTGAGGAATTCACCCGAAGTAAGACAGTGAAAGACACTTTAAAATATGAAAAAGCAATTAAGAGAGAAGTAAAGATAGATTGAGAGACTCCAAAATATATCTAAAAGAAACTCAAGAAGTAGAAAATAAAGAAAATGGAGAAGTGTATTCGTTAGCTTTCCATCACTGTCACAAAATACCTGAGATAAACAACTCGTAAGGAGGGGAGGTTTATTTTGGCTCATAGTTTCAAAAGTTCTAGTTTATGGTCAATTGGCCCCATTGGCCTGTGGCATGGCAACACATATGGCAGGAGCACCTGGTGGAGGAGGCTACTTACCTCATAGCAGCTGGGAAGCAAAAGAGACAGGAAGGGATGGAGGTCACAATATTCCCTTCCAGGGCACGTCCCCAATGACCTAACTTTCCTTCACTAGGCCCCACCTCTTAAAGGTTCCGCCACCTCCAAATAACACCAAGCTGAGGACACAAGGACTTTGGGGAGACAATCCAGATTCAGATTATAGCGAGAAACCATTGAAAACATATACACACAAACACACAAGAATGCAACTGTGTGGAAATTTCATTAGAAGTAGAATTGCTGAATTTGCATTTGCAATGATATAGATATTGCCAAACCTCCCTGAAGAAAATTAATTAAATTTCTACTACTTTTATCTTTGATAACCTGATAAAAACATGTCTAAGTGCACCTTTGATTTGTTTTTTAATATGACCAAGCTCAAGTGACTTTATATATAAGCCAGATTTTCTTTTCTGTGAACCGTTTTTGCATTAGGTGTTTGTTTGTTTTGTTTTATTTTTGCAGTGCTGGGGATCAAACCCAGAGCCTCACGTATGCTAGGCAAGTGCTCTACACTGAGCTACAGCCCCTGTCCCTTATCAACTGTTTCTTTATCCAATTTTCTATCAAGTTGTACATCTTGTCCTTACTGATTTATTGTAGCCTCTTTATACCAGTGAAATTAGCACTACTTATTAAATAAGTTGTGACCATGTTAAATAAATAGATTAATATAAGAAAGATTAAATCATTATGATGATGAGTCTTCCTCTCCAAGAATGTGGTCTTTAAATTTGCTCAAGTTTTCTTTTAAGTTCTTGAGTGGTTGTAATATTTTTCTTGTAGAGCCTATACATGACTTTTTAAGATTTTAATCTTTTTTGTTGCTTTTTAAAAAGGCTTCTTTTTTCCTTATTTGTATTTGAACTGGTTTTTATTCATGAAAGTGTAGTTTTAAAATTTTGCGTACTGTACACTAAATTCTTATAGTTTGATATTTTTCATTAGATTCATTGAGTTTTCCAGTATGTAATCATATTATCTCTGAGTAATAAGTCCTCAAATAATAATACATCTGCAAATAATAATAAATTTTTACCTTAGTCTTCCATGTTTTTATACCTAAAATTTTTCTCTTTTTTAATTGTATTAGCTATAACCTTAAGAAACATGCTAATAGCAATGGGGATTTCACACTATATAATTCCAATTTTGTAGCATTCTTGAAAATGACAAAATTATAGAAATGGAAAAGCAGATTAGTGATTAGTAGCTACTGGGGTTAGAGAAGGCAGTAAGGGGATGAAGGTAGGTATGGCTATAAGCAGGCAGCATGATCCTTGTGGGGCTAGAAAGTTCAGTAACTGAGTTACATCAATGTCAATGTCCTGGTTGTGATATCATACTACAGATTTGCCTCTCAGAAAAAATTATGTGAAGGGCACAGGGAATCTCCATGTTTTTTCTCATAACTGCATGTGAATCTATAATTGTCTCAAAATAAAATTTTTTAAAAATGCTCTAGTTTTTTTTTAAGTGGTGATGATAGACATCCTTATTCTTCCCTGACTTTCACAAGGATATTTCCACTGTTTCCACATTCATCGTGATGCCAGCTCTTAGTCTGAGATATATCAAAATAAGAAGCAATTAGTTCAAATATATCAGCAATAACAATACATTGAAATGAAATTTTCATTTACAATGGAAGTTTTCATCCATTCCTTTTTATTGAGTTTTTTTAATTTGCAGAGATAATTGTTGAGAGAGTAAATATAACAAAATATTAACAACCAATGAGTCTCAGTGAAAAATATATGAAAGTTTTTTGTATTATCCTAGCAATTTTTTGAGTTTGTTTTTCAAAGTAAAATGATTTTTTAAAAAAAGAATGGTAAAACTTCAAATAATAAAAACACAGGAGATCTTTGTCATGTTTAAGAGGAATACAGAAAGACTGAATGATTTAATATGTTGTTTTTAAAATTTTAGAGTTAGTTATATAAATTTAAAATGTAAGGATTGGGCTGGGGATTTAACAGTAGTAGAGCACTTGCTTGGCATTCACAAAGCCTTGGATTTGATCCCCAGCACTGAAAAAAATACTAATAATAAGGCTAATCCATAAGGAACAAAATTATAAGCTTTGACAAAAAAAAAGTGCAGAAAACCAGATTTAAAAAACCAATTTAAAAGAACAGAAATTAGTCCAAATATATCAGTAATCACAATAAACATAAAACCAAATGAATTAAGCACACCTGTTTAAAGGCAGAGATTATCTGATTAGATTTAAAACACTCCAGACTTACATTGAATATGTTGCCCTTACACACTACACAAAAACTAAAATTCTATCAAAAGAAGGAAAATAAAGGAACCCAGAATGGTATTTCATATAAATAACTTATCAAAAAAAGTGGATATCCCTGAACTAATAGCAAACAAAATAGAATTTTAGGCCAAAAATACAGATTTCTAAGAATAAAAAGTGATATATATATATATATATCACCTGATGTGATATATATATAGATATATATATAGTGATAGATATATATATCACTTTTTATTCTTATATATATATAGAATATATATATACATATATATTAAAAAAAAATATATTTATATATATTCTATATTCTATATACAGTCTATATTCTATATATATTTTCTATATATATTCTATATATGTATATATATATATATATAGAGAGAGAGAGAGAGAGAGAGAGAGTGTCAAATTTCCTTCCTGAAAGAGCATATTATTTTCTATTTCCAGTAGCAAAGCCTGGCTATTATTCCCAAAAGTATTCCAATGCAGGGCAGTATCAATAATTTGTATTTGTCAATTTAGTACACAAAAACAAAAGAAAAGAAGATCTTTTTATAGTTTAAATTCAAAGCCCATGTTCTCTCAAACACAGAAATCACACAACAAAACTGATGGTTTGGAATCAATGGCAAACTCCCAGCCCAGGGAGGCAGAAACAGCACTTCTTTTAGGGCCCAAGGGGACACTGGGCCACCACTGGGTGGTGAGGGGTAAGGGAGGGAGGAAACCTGGAGTTGACCAGCAGGGAGCCCAGTTCCTCTAGGTCATCAAACCACTGAGCCCCTGCCCCTGAGGTTGACATCTGCTCATGTGGAACAGATTCCAGTTAATTCTTAGCAAGCTTATTTAATTTCTATACAGCAAAGTATTTACTTTCTATACAATCACTAGCAAAGCTGTTCAGTGCCCCAGGCACAAACACTAACCACTCTCCTACAGGGAAGTCTGAAGGACCAATTGCCCTTTGGTTTCACACAAAGCTTTCATTAAAAACTCAACAGGAATTAGGTGCAGTTAGCAATTTCCAGAGAAATCTCTGATCCATTTTCCCTGAAAACAAAGAAAGAAAAAAAGGGCAAGATTTTCTATAAAATTTAGCAAAAGGTTACTGAATTTGTTGATAACAATTCTTTGAATTTACTGAAAACAAATAAGCAATTAATCCATGCCAGGCTTTCCGCTGGAGACTTTTACACTGTGTTCTCAGATCTAATTCTCCAAACAAGTCACAACTTAGGCAGCATTATTGTCCTCATTTAACTGACAATCAAACTGAGTGTCAGCAAGGTTAAATTACTCGCCCAATGCCGAACTCTCATAAGCAGATTCATGCTTCACATTGAGATTGATGGGTTCGCAAAGGTGAACTCTGGGGCAGCCCTGTTATTCACATTATCAACAGTGTTGTTAAGACTGAAAATAAGAGTAATAGATATAATTTCTCATTAACAAGCCCAGATCATCTGAAGATGTAATAACATTGTGGGGAGGCACACAGTATGATCAATGCAAGCAGAAACTTTCTCTACCTTCTGGAAAAATTCATATGCTCAGTTAACAGCAACAACAACTCCAGCAGAGTAGACAGTTAATCATTCTCAATAATGCTGGATCCAGGAGATATTATTTCCTGACAGTCTGGGCTGCTGGTTCGCATGGTTTTGCTGATGCAGCTGCTCCTGCTTGATGCTCTAGAAAGGTTTTTTGATTTATTGTTTGAAGTTAAAATTAGCAGAGTTTTAAAAGCTACACAAAAGCCACATGCATCTTTCTGTCACTATTGCCTTCATTCTATCCACATTTTATCTACTTTTTGCTTGAGTGGCTGGAATCTAAGTATGGATACAGAGAAGATAAAAAAATAGCTCCCCTGGAAATTATTACAAAACTAGATGAGACATTTTGAAGTCATGCAGGAAAAAAAAATTTTTTAACCACTTTGGTTTCTAGCGTCACTATCAGAATCAGTGAGTAAAGAAAGCAAGGCAAACACACAGACATTTTTAGTATTCTATTTGCTTCCCCTGCCACAGCCACATCCCATTTACCAATGTCTGTATGAAAACAGACTGTGCCTGCTACAGGCCACAAACAAGGTTTCCTTTTATCTGCACTGCATAGTTCCTAGAAGCAAGCTCCTAATGGAAGCAATCACTCACCGATGAATTTAGTTTTTGTTGTTTTGTTTTGAAGCATTTCAACCAAAAGAAAAAAAAAAATCAGTATCCCTTAAATTCTTCAATGAGGGACATTTTTAAAGAGGCAGATACATACCTGGCAATTCTGAGCCAGATCACTCTCGATGTTATTAATGTTTTTAATAAAAATGAGTAACCTTAGGAATATAAGCAATCCTTTAAAGCATTGTCCTTGTTTTAGGGATCATTGTAAATACTTCTGCTATCTCAGGGGCAGTGTTGCAAAAGGCTTCATACTTTATCCCCAGTATAAAGGTTTGCTCGCTGCAGCTCTGGGAGCTGAACAAACATAATTCAGGTACGTACTTTGTTATCCCAAAACACATTCTCTGTTGGAAATGTAGTTATATAAATTATATCCCACAGATCACTTTTTCAAAGTCTTATTTTATCCTCACCTTTAGCAAATCATTTGCTAAAACATTGAAAAATGCAAAATGGCATTGAATTTCACCTCTTTTCCCTTTTCAGTCTTTACTTGGAAGAGTGATGGAAGAGAGGGCCAGGAAGTAAAGAGCATGAAGGAGGACCATGAAGACTCCTAACTGAATATGGAGAATAAGAATTAGATCGTTGAATAATCTAGATTTGGCATATTAGAGAATCATTTACCAAAGATATGGCAACAAATAAAATTCTGAAAAAATGTTCCTGCTTCTTTCCACACTTACTAAAAACTTCATAGCATATGGAAAAAAAGTTCTGTTCAGAGATTTTACCCCAAAAGTACTATGTAGATTTCATTGAGATTCCTGACTATTAAATGCTAATTATTCTCAGTGGCAAAGGAAAATACAAATCACCAGTTAAGCACATGTTAAAAGAACAGTAAATTCTTTGATGTTCTGGAAGAAGCTTCAGCTGTCTAATTCAAGGGAATTTTTTAAAAAGAAGAAAAAGAGGAGAAAGAATAATGCAGGGGAAGAACCTTTTTACTAAAGATCAAGAAGCCAACTCAAGTTCAAAGTTGAATCTCTCACACCCTGTTTTTCAAATAGACAACTATTTTGACATGCTCCAAATCACATGATATCTCTGACTGGGAAGGACAGGCGAAGACAGGCCAAAACCAAGAAGGGCTGGAGATCAAACATCAGCTAGCTGCACTCAGAACTTCTTGAGCATCAGCCTAGGACTGCAGTTAGCTCTGGTATATCATGCTAGAAATCCCTTTCAAGGAACACAGTTCAAAGATTGAGTTTATCTTTTGCTGTCCATTCACAGTGAAATATTTGCAGAGATCTGACATTCTTTGACATAATTATATAAATAGCAATCTATTCAATTTCATAAAGCAAATTTTAATCAAGACTACACATATTTCTGAATACTAAGAGCCTGGAGGCTCAAAAGAATGAGAAACATGTTACAATAGTGAGAAATACTATACATGAGTAATCTTATGTCAAACATAAGCATGACCGATGTGATCCTACAGTATGTAAAATCAGAAAAATGAGAAATTATGCTCCACTTATGTATGATTTGTCAAAATGCATTCTACCATCAAATAAAGAAAATTTTAAAAATAAGCCTGGCTCTGATTATATTTTTGTATATGAAGTCAACACAAATAATTTGCTTTTTCTGGAAATTTTAAATCCATTCCTAAAAAGAAAAGATACACTTCAGCCTGAGCATTAGATCTCTTAGTCTTCTTGTCCAGTCTTGACCAAGATCTTAGCATTACTCAACAGCAACTAAAATTCAAATCAACTTAAATATCTCTATCCTTGCCAAAACCTTATGTCTATGGAGCTGACTCTAAATAATGGCAGGAGATCAGTAAGATTAAAACTGGACCTTCTTCAACTTTGCAATGTCAATGTTATCCTTGGTTTGCATTTTTAAGGGAAAAAAGTTTATGGGTTTGTTCAATTTATTGAATTATGAAATCAAACAAAAAGTCTCACCTTGTGATGCCCAAATTCATTCAAAATGCTTCCTAGTTTTCTGGTATTGCTATGTGGTTTTTGGGCAGCAACAGCTGGGTGGGGATCCCGCCAATCGATGGACAAGCGGTGATACCAAAGGCGCTGACTTTCCAGAATGTGAGCTGATTTGACACTAGGATCGAAACGATGCACTTCACATCCATCATTGGCCATGCTCACCTCAAAATGGGTATCATCACTTCCCAGCCTGGAGAGAGAGAGGATGGGGACCAGTAACAACAACAGCAAAGAATGGAATGAAGCAAATGGTTGGACTAACAGAATGACAGATCCAAGGCCAATTTTCTCAGTCATCTCAAACCTTCTCTTTTTTTGAATATGTGTCTAATGTACACATTCAATAAACTTTCTTTCACAAAGAAAAAAGTATTATCACTCAAAGCCTCTGGATACAAGACAGAAAAATTATCTGCTCAAAACAGACCAGAAAATCATAGGCTCAAACATGTAGAAGCATAACAAAATGATTTTTAAAAGATGTAAATCATAGTAGCAATGAGACAAATAAGAATATTCACTAGTCTTGAGATTTTTTTCAGAATACACCAAAAATATAAGCCCCACATTAGTTCCTTGAGGAGAGTTGCTTTCTACTAACGAGGTAATTTGTCTCCATTCTAATGGCCCAAGTGCTGTGCATGCAATTTGACTTAAAGACAACAGCTGTTTCCTTAGAAATGGTGTATATTTTAAAACAGTACAGTTAAAGAAAAAAGGCAAATATATGTGGTTCTACTATATCCAGCACACAAGAAGCAGAACAGTTTCCACACCTCAATTCACATCCACAAAGGGAAGAAGTTATGAATTAATTAGAATTAAGTACCCAATTGGGTACTTATGACATACTTACAAATATTTGAATTTACTCAGAAATATTTCTTATTTAATGGCATAAGAATCATCACTTTGATTAAAGCACTGATTTGAATGAAAAGCATAAAATTAAGCCAGAAAGGGTGATTTTTTTAAATGGTGATTATGGTTTCTCTGCCCAAAATATTAGAATTACTTGTGATTTAGGATACCAAAATTCCACAGAGTATCCACAATACATTGGCCAAACCTGAACTTAGTGCAGAAATACTTTATTCTCTTCGATTATATTTCAGACTATTGCCTAATTTGGAAATACATAAGTTTAGTGGAATAAGAATAATTTTCCAGATACTAGTTAATGAAGCCTTCAGTGTAGACATCCTCCACTTAGGCATTTATAGTCTTATTGGCCTCATTCTCCCCCTTCATCCTATGGTCACTGGAAACCATGATGTGTCAGTCAAAGAATCAAAGGATTCTGTCAACCCTCTTTGGCTAAAAAAGAAGATTCGACAGTCCTCTCAAACTTTCCCATTTCTTCTACTATGCAGTCCTGTTCCCTATTGTCTATTTCTTTTTGAATTCATATAGTTCAGACCATTGTAACTCTACCCAAGTTTCCTCCCATATTTTCCATGACCTAATCTGGTGTGGCAGATTGACTTGTTGGCCTTATTCTTTACCCCTCCCTCATCCAAAAGCTACAGCCATGCTCATCATGAGAGCCTGTCCTTCCTACCCCTTGATTTTTTGACTTGGTCATGTGACTTCCTTTACAGAAGGAAGTAACAGTAGGCCATTTGTGATCCTAGATATTGAATGCTTCTCTTCACTTTCATGTATCATCACAGTGTTAAAAGTTATGAGGAACACAGATAATTCCAACCAGTCCCCCCACCAGCCTTCTATAAAAAACAGAACAGCCCTTAGACATCTCATCAGGAAATAAATTCTCCCAGTTGAGTCCAGTTTGGGTCAGCTGAAGCCCTGATGACCTAAAGATATATTAGCAGTAATAAATAGAAGTGATTTTAAGCCACTGAGTTTTAGAGTGATTTGTTACACAGCAATCGCTAACTAATACACCTGGCATTAAATATGAATCCAAGAGTTTCAGTTGAAACCACAAAGCATTTTTTAGTAGTCAGACTTGTTTCTATATAGGTCAGAATGTTGTAGAAGTCACCTGTCCCAAAGTTTTTCATCTCATTAACTTTGTTGAAACTTAGGTGAGCAAAGCAGTATTATTATAGGTAATACAGTAGAAAGGATAGTTTTGTAATTTCAGTAAGAGAACATTATGTCAAAACTTACTTGTTAAATGCAATTTGCATAAAACCTTCTAGTGTAAAAATGTGCATACTTTCTTCCTCTGAATTTTCAGAATTTTTTTCAAGCAAATATTCTCTACTCTGATACATATATGTGATTTTAAAATCACATGTAATATATTTATATTTATATATAAAATCATATATATGATTTAAATCAAGACCTAAAAATATCTTAATCATTAAATAAGTCACATACTCTTCTTTAACTAAATCATTTTGGTAAGGCACTTTATTATATATTGATATTATCATTTTCAATTTAAACTAGTTTCCTATAAGTAAAAAATAACAAAAATTCATAGAAAAATCAAATAGTAAACTATATATATGAGAAGTCAACATTTTCTACCATTAGGAATTTTAGCCACTAATTTCTAGATTAATGTGGTTAGTAGTTATTTGTGAATCTTTCTAGAAATTTTCTACACATACACAGTGTCTTCTATTATAAATTATTATAAGAAAACACATATGTAGTGGGGGAACTATCCTGTATGATACATTAGGTAACATGAAACTATCATTTGTAATTTTTATTAACTTATGTTACTTTTACTCAATCCATTTAACCTCAAAATGTAAATGTGTACTTATAATGGAAAGTAATGCACAACATTCATTTAATTGGCACCTATAATTTTTATTTCTATTTATTTGAAATGGTACTTCTTTAGGCTTAAATTAGTCAAGTTTGTGGTAGAGATAAAAGCAATTGGAAGAATAAATGGAATATATAAAGTTGCCACAAGATATGGGCCAAGTAGTAAAGCCACGAGTCATATCCAGTCCTGGTAGTTCTAAGGATATGCTCTCTGCACTCTACCTCGCAGCAGGGGAGCACAGGACACAAGTTCATGGAGGGAATAGTTATGATCTCGGGGGTCAAGGAAATTGTCAGTTACTAGACAGGCAAGCTCCATGAAGAAAAAGCTTGTTCATTTCGGAATCCCCAGTGCTGTGCAGACAAATGATGTTAGGTAGACCTACAGAATGCTGTCCTGAGTGAAATAAAACTTTTAGACAGGCTCTGAAATTGCCAGAATATACAGGACAATATCCAAACATAGTACACGATGGGCCACATTTTGCTGACTCAAAAACGTAAATAAAAATATTTAAAGCATACTTCATATTGCAAGGCACTCTACTGAACACCAGGGACAAACATAAACTAATAATGAAGAAAGATTTTTGAACAAATAACTAAAATAAAGTAACAACTATTATTGGTAGCAAAGAATGTAGTCTATAAGGAAACCATTTTCTGCTGTTATTTAACTAGAAAGAGAATTCACTGTTCATTTTAATTCATAGAAATATTTTACTTAATATGTATTCCATGAAGCAAGAAGTATTGATCATACAGCTTCCATCTCAAGGTCTAAGATAACTGTTTCATTTTCTGCCATCCTTTCTACATTCCTGCCCTCAGGAAAGGTAAAGGGGAAGCCACGGTCATATCTTTCCCCTTGAGGCCATGGTCTAAAGGTGCACACATCACTCCTACTCACATCCCATTGCTCACACTTGGACATGTGGCCACTTACAGCTTTACGGAGGGCAGGAAATACAGCCATCCACAAGGTGGCCACCGGTCCTTCTAACCTTGGGAGTTCTGCTACCAAAGGAACAACAGGAAAATAGATATTGGGGAACAATTAGTACTTCCTGCCTACTTTGACTTAAGACTGCAAACTTTCCTTCCCATTGGGATGGTAAAATTGTATAATTCATGATGATAAATATCATTCTGCATACATTAATGGTGGAGTTGGAGGTCACAACAAACTTCAGCATAGGAGGACCATTAAACCTAAGAGCTATTAAAGAAATAGGAAGGGGACAACTTGATTTTCAATGGTAATGTAGAATATCAGAGTAATCACTTTGGCCATTTTTCTCTGATGTCACAGAAAAAAAACACACCAGGATCCCTACACACAGTTGTGTGGGCTGTGTACTAAACAACTCTAAGAGGTGCCATTCATTTCAGAATGACCCAGTGACGATTTCCTCGCAGATGGCACAATGGCTCTTGGGAGAGGGGTACGTTTTCACAAGCTGTACCAAGGTATTTTTTTTTTTTAAACTGGGGATTGAACTCAAGGGCACTTGGCCACTGAGCCACATCCCCAGTCCTATTTTGTATTTTAAAAGCGCTTTGCCCTTTTTGAGGCTGGCTTTGAACCCGCAATCCTCCTGCCTCAGCCTTTCAAGCCGCTGGGATTACAGGCGTGCACCACCACACCCGGCTCCAGGGTGTTCTTTGAACTAGCTCTGGGTGGTAATGGCAGCCATCTGCTATTTTATACCACTGAAGGGTAAAAGGGAGGGACTGTGGCACTGTATCAGTTCCTTGGTCACTCCTTTTAAAATATTCTTGAGAGTATTAAAGTAAGTGACTTTTATATTCCCTAGAAATTAAAAATTCAGAGTTTGAGCACACAAATAGATAGATGCTCAAGACGATTAGTCAGGAGGGAAACACAAAACCACAATACCCTTTTGCATCCTCTACAATGGATATGATAAAAAAGACCAAATGATAAGTGTTGGCAAGGATGTGGAGAAAATAGAATCCTCACAGAGCACTGGTGAGAAGGTAAAATGGTATACACTCAAGATAAATGAAAATATGTCCACTCAAAAACTTCTACAATATGAATGTTCATCTCAACATTCATAACAACCAAAAAGCAGAAAAACACAAGTGTTCATCAACTGATGAGTGGATAAACAGAAAGTGGTGTATCCATACAATGGAGTATTATTCAGACATGAAAAGGAATGAAGTACTGACACATGCTACAATGTGGATGAACTTTGAAAACATGATGCTAAGTGAAAGAAAACAGTCACAAAAGGTCACGTATTCTATGATTCCATTTAGATGAAATGTCCAGAATAGGTGAAACTACACAGACAGAAAACAGAGTAGTGTTAGTTTAAGACTGAGGGCTGAGGGGTCAGGAAATTATGGCAGCAGGGAGATTGGGAGTGCCTACTCCCAGGTACAGGGCTTCTTTGCGGGGGTGATGAAATGTTCTAAAGTTTTCTGTAGTGACTAGAATACCATTGCGTTATGCATTTTAAATATGTGAATTCTATATCCATAAAGCTGTTTAAATGCTAAAACACATAAAATAAACCCAGAGCAGATACAGGGAAAGTTTGAAATCCTGATCGTTGAAGGAAGAGGCGTTGGAAACAGGGGCAATTACCATTTTCCCAGTGCTTTCAGGACTCTATTCTCCAATCCAACAGGAACCAGAGAATCTGGCCAAAGGATTATCTTAACCTCCAAACTGCCAACTACTAGAGGGGGAGAAATAGGTTTTGCAAAGCATAAATGACCCTTAATAGTGTATAACACATTTTTTAATTATTGATTTTTGTTAAATAACATGGCAGGATTTAATCTGAAACATATTCTCAGCAGGGACCTCATTCCTAAGGAGGTGAAATGGATTCTGGGGGAATCTTCCTCTCTTTACACACAGCGCACAGCTACTATACTTTACGTAAGCAGATATTCAGTACATCTATGGTTTTGCAATTTCATGGAGGGTGATTAGGGGAAAAGATATCTTAAAAAGGGGCTGGGGTTGGGGTTCAGTGGTAGAGCTCTTGCCTAGCATGTGTGAGGCACTGGGTTTGATTCTCAGCACCACATATAAATAAATGAATAAAATTAAGGTCTATCAACATCCAGAAATATATATATTTATAAAAAAAATATCTAAAAAGGGACCTTTGGGTCCACAATTTTCTGATTCCTCAATCACATATACTATGCTAACACCATTCCTGCTGTCTGAATTAAACTACTGTAAGACAAAAATGTTTGGCTCTGAAGCTCGTTCCCTCTTGAAATGCTTACAGCAACCGGAAGAGCCAGATTTTCTGTATAAAATATTGGCTCTTATTGCCTAACCATGTGTCACTTATGAAATCTTCTTCTGTCTTAAACGAAGAATTTATGTCTTGAAAACAAATACTACAACCTACCACGGAACTAAGGAAGAGATGGAGGATACTCACCCATGTGCTGTCTCAGCTTCTCCCTTTCACATCCAGTTCTACCCCTAAAACATAATCTTTGACATGAAAAGTAAAATAGGTGATATTTCCCACTTTATCTACCTTCATCCCCTGCCCTCCCCACCACTGCCTGACATCTGTCCTGTATCCCCGACAGGAGAAGGTCTGCAGGGAAAACCCTGCCTGAGGCTGTGAGGTGGACAATGTCATCCTCCAAGTCCACAGCCTCTCCTTATTTCTCTTCTCTTTCCCCTTCCTGTAATATTTACCTTCCTCCTCAGTGCCTTCCACCATCTTCACTGGTCAAAGCCATAAAGGATCCTATTTTAACTTTCAGTGGAACATCACACAGAGTACCCCAGACAAGATAAATGTCTTTCACATTAACTCTGGAATAAAACATTTGACTCCTGGTGAAGAAAATTCTCCATCAGAGAGACAGTAGTGGGGACACCTATTTTAGCTATTGTGGTGGAGAAAAGCAGGAGATCAGAAGTAGGTCTTTGTCTTCTGACTGCTGTGTCCTCATTACAGGAAGGTCACCCCTGCCTCACAGCTGCATCTTCAGCTTGCAGCACATTCCCCCATAGGTAGGGGCCACTGACTCACCACCTGACTGCCTTCCTCATCATGCAACTGTCCCAACACTCCCAGATGCTGAGATGGGGCCCACATTCCCTGTGGATGACCTTCATTTCCGGACACCACTTCAGGTCCAGGTCTTCTCAGCATCAGTCGAGATGTTGTCAGCCAGCTATCTGCTTGTCCTCCCCTCCCCCCAGCGTGTAATTCACCTCAACAGGAGGTGATTTTCTGGATCCGAATCCTAAGTCACAGGTCAATCAACGTTATCACCCACAATCCAAAGCATCCTTTTTCAGCCATCAAAAAGATTGTCTTTAGTATCCAGTTTTCAACTAAGCTCTTTCATGGTTTTTTCTTTTTTTATCAAATATTGACCCTTCTAATCTATTCATTTCTTTTCTCAGTGGAATTGAAATGTCCTCATCTACTCTTAACAAAGCTGATTTTGAATGGTAAGAAACTACCTTTTTATATGTACTAATCTGAAATCTGACTATAGAAACATCTTATCTAACAACTTTGAAGTATAAGGAAAGAAAAAAGGAATTTAATGTTTTTCCCTAAAAACAACTTTTCAAGTTTTATTTTATTCAGTTATATGCTTTAAATGAAATTATTTCAGGGGCTGGGGATATAGCTCAGTTGGTAGAGTGCCTGCCTTGCAAGCACAAGGCCCTGGGATCAATCCCCAGCACGGCCAAAAAAAAAAAAAAAAGAAATTATTTCAGAGTACAAAATATTAAGTAAAATATAAAGGCATTTCAGAGCAGAAAACAAGACTGAGCTGAGATTTCCAATTTGCATGCAATACTATGCAATTATTTTTTGACCTACTTTCATACATTTTTAATATGACATAAAATAAACTCTGCTGTCACAACTTCCTGTTCCTCCTGCAGTCTTGAAGCTGAGCTGGTGGACTCCCAGGAAAAGAGCTCAGTTCTAACCATCTGGCTGAGTAGCTCATCATCTAAACCAAGCCTTCAAATTTAATGAAGAGCTTCCCTTCCTAGCCTCTTCCCCTCAGGCCATCATTTACATAGCAAACATGTACTGAGTGCCTACTGTGTGCCAAGTCCCACCCAATACATGCCATCAGTATATCTTCATTTAACCCATATGTATCCATTATCTCTAAATTCTTTTTTTTTTTTTAAGAAATTCTAAATTCTTTGGATCTCTTTTTTTAATCCACAATGACTAGTAATTCTTCTTTGTTTTAGTTGGACAGCAGTGGTGATCCTCTCTGCATTGGCACCTTTGGGAAGCTCTCCACATTGCCTTTGTCTGTTCTTAATCCTGACCACCTAAGATTCTGGTTATCTGGATGTATCCCATGAAGATAGGTAATAAAAACCAGAGGCAAGGAACAGGTATGTGACATTAGATTCCCAAAGTACCTTCTGAAAAGGACTTCAATGGTCTAGCCTGAGAACCTAAAATTTTCTACCAACGAATCTTTTGGAAGAGGTGTTTTAACAAAAATCTTTTCGTCCTGCCTTTTCTTTTGAGGCATATATTATCTGTAAATTTAGGGCCATTTATAAAAATACTGATAAATTTGGTGAAATAGCCTCATTTCCTCTTTATGTTCATCCATTTACAAAAAGCTCTCTGACCAGGTGTCGTGGCGCATGCCTGTAATCCCAGTGACTTGGGAGGCTGAGGCAGGAGGATCGTGAGTTCAAGCCAGTCTCATCATATCTTAGTGAGGCCCTAAGTAACCTACCAAGACCCTGTCTCAAAATAAAAAATAAAAAGCGGTGGGGAGGTAGTTCAGTGGTTAAGCAACCCTGGGTTCAATCCCTGGTACCAAAACAAACAAAAAAAGCCTCTCTAAATTCATTTGTACATATAGGTGATTTTCCACCTAAATAATTGAATATCAATTTTTCTCTTTTGACAAAATTACATGGTTTTCATAAGAGTTCCCTTTAGTTTTTTTAAATGTACAAAACTATGCATAGATTTATCATTGATTGTTATGGTTTGGATCCCTCAAAGACTCATGTGTTGTCCCCAGTGCAATAATGTTCTGAGCTAGGGCTTTTAGGACACAATTGGATTATGGGTGCTCTAACCTCATTATTGGATTAATTCCTATGATTGATTAGTAATTTGATGGAGACAATGGAAACTATAGGCAATAAGGTGTAGGTTGGAGGAAAGTAGGTTACCAAGGGTGTACCCTGCAAGAATATTTCTTATTCCTGGCCTCTTCCCCCACCCACTCTCTACTTCCTGGCTGCCATAACCTGAGCAGCTTTCCTCTGTCACGCCCTTCTACCATGATGTTCTGCCTCACCTCCGGCTCAAGATAATGGAGCCAACTGACTGAAACCATGAGCCAAGATGAACTTTTCCTCTTTTAAGTTGTTTATGTCAGGTATTTTGGTCACTGCAATGAAAAGTTGACTAACCCATTGGTACCAAACATAAAAATCCAACAATATCCATTATTTGTCTTGGGTCACTCATAGCTGTGTATAAAATTTCTAACATACTCTTTTTCTAGCTATATTCATTAATATTCTTCTCTCTTAGAAGAAATGAGGAACTTTGGATGGTGTAGAGGAAAATGAGGCAGGAGGGGGTGGGGGAAGGAAAGACAGTAGACTGAGAGAGACGGTATTACCCTATGTATATGTAAGATTACTTGAATCATGTGAATCTACATTGTGTACTACCATAGAAATGAAAAGTTGTACCCCATTTGTGTACAAAAAAGTTTTTTTTTTAAAAAAAAGGAAAAAATATTCTTCTCTCTTTATAACAAAGGTGTTCTAATTCTCACTGAAAACAATTGGTTTCCTTAAGAGGATCATCCTTATGCTAAGAACTGAAGCTGCCAACTTACTACCAGCAAAATGGGAGAGAAAGTGACTCTAGCCAAGTGGCCCCAGTGATCTGCCTGTGCCCACAATTTCATAACAGATCAGTCTGCGACAATGGCATGAGGCAAAGCATAGCACCTGTATACACTGCAGAGTCAGAATTCTGTGTTGCTGAAAAAAATCATGATTGCCTGCAGGAAATTTCATTTCCTTCTGCTATTAAATAAATAAATAAATAAATGTACTTACCCTAAAGAGTAGAGGCGGCACTGCTTGTTGCGGATTTGATGAGCTAAGCCAAACCTGTCATCAAGACACACCAACCAGGGCTTCTTTGCAGAGCTGGAGTCGGTAGCCAAGCTGTCTGTACTCATGTGATCACATGCAATCTGTAAGGATTGGAAATCGATATGAATAATTTAAAAATGTTAGATGATAAATGGTAGGTAGAGACTTATTGCTTCCCTGGTCCATGAAATTCTTAATAGAAGAGTTATGTCCTCCACTTCTCACTATTTCCCTCCCCAGGGAACCACATGGCTGCTGTAAAATGTTTGGAGGAATTTCAATTACATACCAGATAATGAGTAACCTCGTGGAAACTCAGCGCAGGTTTAAAGGGAAGTTAAGAACTGCTGTCGCCATTTGTCCTGAGAGCAAATCAGAAGCAGAGATGCGGGTGGTGTCAGGACGCATTGCAGAGGTGCATTAGTCTTAGAGGGTGGACAGAAGTTGACAGAGAGGCTCAGACCAAGACAAGCATTCCAGACACAGAGAATGGTGCAGACATCGTCCCTACCATGAGATACACAATTCAACTACAGGCACAGACCTCAGAGGGGCAGATAAGATGGGGCCACTAAGGTCAGAAAGGTGGCATGTGTTATCCAAGGTAGACAGCTGATCACAGGTCAAGGGAAATTAATAGGCAGTCCTCTGTGTGATAAGGTGCTCTAATGAGCTTCCTCCTGGGAGAGAAGGGCAAGAGCACCAGGCAGAAGGCCCTTCCCCAGCTAATCAAAGCACTTTTTTTAACTCATCCATCAAAATTAGATAAGAAAACCAAAGAGAATGTGGGTCTGAGTCAAGCAGAAGTTAATCACAAATTCCAAGTGCACATTAAGCAGATGCACTTCATGAGGGATGCTGACTTGTGTTTGAGGGCCAGTACAGTTTGCATGGCTAAAGCTGTTAGAATGGCCAAGATATTCACCTTACTGAGCAACAGTGTCCCCTTCCCATCCCTCAAAGTTCTCATAGTTATCATGATGCTCCATGACACACAGTTCTTGCTGTCACACCAGAGGCAACAGACCACTCCAGACACAAGGGATACTTTCAGGTTTAGTGCCTTAATTCATTGGAAAATATAACAGCAAGTTATTTTCTTTAGATGATATTCTAAGCTTGCCCAATTTTTTTATTTGACTGATTTTCCAAAGTTCTAATCTAAGAAGAGCAAATCGTGTGAAGCCTATTCAACCAGTACGCCATCTTTGTTTTTGCTATGCAAGGGCTGGCCTAGCAAAACCATCCTGGAGATATTTATCAGCCACTGTGAGAATCTTCAACTAGGATTTAGCATTCTTAGAGGAAAGCTGAAAAGGCAAAACCCTAGGTATTTTTTTTCCTTTCTACTTCTCTATCTCCAACAACTGTTTAAAGGGGAAAATACCAATACAAAATGGAATCTAATTTCCTCTCAAGCAACTACTACAGAATACATTTATTAACTGAGTGCATTCGCATCTTAATTTGTGTAATTCATCTTTACTAGTTTCCCATAGAGAAATGGAAATTATGCTTCTGCTTGCTTCCCTCCTCTTCCCCACTCATCCACCCAAGGGCAGGGAAGTTTGCTGATCTAATAAATTAGAGCTCAGTGTATTCACTGAGCCCTGATCTTCTAGTGGGCACATTACTATGCCTTAAATATGAGCACCATGCCCTGCCTCCAGTAGGAAGCTATTTAGCTCAGGGCAGTTTTGTGGGATCCAAAGCCATACCTTTACCAAATGAACCTAAGCGATTGCTCCACGGCAGCTTCCTGGAGTGTTTATTCCTAAAGTGGTATGATGATTCCCATAGCTATTGTTCTTTGTGGGCACTTCTCCCTAAGAACCTCCATAATGACAGATAGGATATGGATATTCACAAGCTTTGTATATAGTTTCTTTCTAGCACCATCAAAATCTAACTCTAGCCTCTTCCACAGAGTTTCTTAAGGTGTGGTCCTCTTGCATCAGAACCACCTGTGAGGTATTTAAAAATGCAGGTTCCTGGGTCCCACTCCACATTTGCAAAATTAGAATCTTTGAAACTGATGCCTAGGGATGAGCATTCAAATAAGCTCCCTGAGCTGATTCTTATGCCAATGGTCTTGCAAAGTTACTGGAAGGTTCAGTCTTTTGTAAAATCCCAGGGAAATGTTCCAAACTGGTCTCGCCTTTGCCTTAGTGAATTAAGGCAAGAAGCTATATGTGGGCCAAGGCTTTCAACTGCAAACAACTCACCCCTAACAATGGGCCAAGGGGGTTGGCACCAACAATTAGAGGCCTCCAAAAGTCAGGTAGGAAGAGTCAAGAGTGCTTCAAGGTCTTTTTGCACCTCCTTTGTCAATGCCACGCAGCAGGGTTTTATCTCATTAAAGACAACACTTTGTCTAAGCATTTCTTCTTATTCTAAGATTTCATCTTGCACAGACTATCACTTTAAGAAACATTCTTTTCCATTCAATCTCTCTGATAATGTGCCCCCCCCCTTTTTTTCCTTAGCTTGAAAATAAAACATAGAAGTTATCTAGTTTTAACCATTTATTAACCATGTCATGGACAGATTTGAGCTTTTGAAAATAACTAGGAGTCCTTCATAAATTCTACTCCTAAAAATTAATTAAATATTGATTTTTTCAAACTTTCTCGTTAAGATTTATGGCCAGGGCTTAACTAAACTCTCCTGCAAGCAAAATAAGTGAGGGTAGCAACTTCAAGCTAAGCTTCAGCTCAAGTAATTATGTCCTCTGTCTGCCTAATACCCTTGTAATTTTAGCTATATAAAGAGAATTAGGCCTGGACAAGGGAAAACAAACTTCGGGAAAAAAATATTTCTGAAATGTTCTTTTTAGTTATTTAACTTAAAGGGCTAATTTATTTTCAGTTCATTTTATATCCCAAAAGCTTGAGCAGTATTACTGCCAACCCATAAGTAGAATGTAGAACCCTTAAAATCTGGGAACTTTTAGCAAAAATCACTTCAACAATTGACTGTATAAACATACGGTCCTGTTATTTTGAAAGGCTCAAGGGTATTATATTTCTGTTGTTTTATCCTGGTGTGTGTGTGTGTGTGTGTGTGTGTGTGTGTTGTGTGTGTGTGTGTGGCAGTAAATATAATAGATGCTATTGCTTTGATATTGTAAAGTTATAGTGCGAATATTCAGAGTCTGAACTCAGGTTATCTTTACAAGTACATGTGTAGATAATTAGATAAATAATAAAAAAACAGGTCAACTTTAAAACATATTTTTTTCTTTTTCTAAGCCACTATTGCTTAGATTAATTTTGCACAGCAAGGCTTGCTTCCTGGAGGCATATGGTTTGGGGGTTGCCATAAAAAGCTCGATCTGGAGCCTTCCCTCAGAACAGAGCACTGTATTTATGATTTAACTATTTTTTGTCAGCAGCAGACAGAGTATCATCATTGACTACAGAACCCTGCATGTAAATCATGGCCTTTAATGTTTATATATATATATTCCTAATTAGACTGAACTTTGATGGTCTCCATACTCTTCCCAAATACCATATCCTCTGGTGTTTCATTAAAAAATGAAATATTACAGACAGGAGGATCACAAGTTCAAAGCCACCTTCAGCAACTTAGCAAGGCCCTAAACAACTTAGCAAGATCCTGTCTCAAAATAAAAATAAAAAAGGACTGGGGATATGGCTCAATGGTTAAGTACCCCTGGGTTCAATCCCTGCTACTGAGAAGGAAAGAAATGAAATGAAAGGAAAGGAAAGGAAAGGAAAGGAAAGGAAAGGAAAGGAAAAAAGAAAGAAAGAACTAAGGTTACTACAATACATAGGCCCAGGGTCATGCCTATGGCTATCCAATGCCATGCTCTCCTGTGTGCCCTGTGTCTCTATTCCCAAGTCCCCTTGACCTAGGAAGCCTTCTCCATCCATCTGTCCACCCCCTGTTGTCATCCATACCTCTCTTGCATGCTAGTGTTTACCAGTACATTGGGGGTGGGGTTTGGATATTCCAGAGCCCAGCACACTGCTGGCCATCAGCAGGTGCTCAGATACCTGGTGCACTGATGCATGGATAAATCAAATCAACAATGAACATGTCAAATGCCAGGCCTCACTGTAGAAGTTTGAACACAGCTTTGAGGGAATTAATTTTCTTTTTTAATTTTGAAAAGCAGCATAAGAGGATGGGGGTGGAATTCACTTTAAGTACTTTCAGAGATTTTTTTTTTTCTAACCCATTATGACTCACTACTGCTAACTGAAAATTTTTAGGTAACAGTGACTCTAATATTCTGCCAATTTTACAGACTTTCATTGTCAAGATGAGCTCTAATTGAGACATAAGCCACCAAAGAAGCCCCAAAGCTCTGCATCACATAGGGAATGGGAGGAAGCAGCGGTTAGCAAAAGATTGGGGTAAAGAACCACTTGCTGTCATTTCTGATGGCTACCATTTGCTGGCTTCTTAGTAACCCAGAAGTGCATCAAAGCACAAATACTTTACCTGGATAAAATGACTCTTGATTACAAAACCAGTAAGTGGTCTGGAATTTTATCTCATTTTTTTCTAAAGGATAAAAATCCTTCTAGTGAACTTTGAAGAAGTTCCAGACATGCCATTTCAAAATATGCCCAACTGGTATATTGATTACTTCAAGCTGAAATCACTTTAGTAACTGTAACTTCAGCAAGGATCATTTGGCCTGTCTTTTCCTATTTGCAGCAAAATATTAAGGTTCTTTTGGGAAAGATGTCTTTTCCATACCAAAGTCAGAAAAGAGTCTTGATCACCAGAGACTGGTAACGGGGACTGCAATGAAACTGAGTAAACAAACTGTTTAAGGCAATTGCTACCTTCTACTAGCTTTTACACCCTCATCACTACCACATGTCTTTTGGAAGCATCCTGGAATCTGCTGCCCTAGTCCAGATATCAATTTGTTCCATCATTTCTTCACAAGTTTATTGTTCTTTGTCTTAAAGAAAAAAGCATCAGGCTTTGGTAATTTTTTTTTGATCTTCTCTTATGAAGATCCCCATGTACATGTAAATTTAATAAAACTTTTATGCTTCTCTCTTATTCATCAGCTCCTGTATTAATTGGGATCCTAGAACCAGCTAAAGAGTGCGTGTGGGAACTGCTTTGGGTGAGGAGATCTCACTCTTCCTTACAGCGTCAATAGTCAAGTCTCTCTCATTGTACTCATCAAACTGAATAATAAGTACACATCCATTTATCTGCCTTCACAACTCATTTGTTAGCTCCTTGAGAGCAGAGATTATATTCCAGGGTCTAACACAGTTCCTAGCATGTTGCAGGTGTTCATAGATCCTTGCTTAATAACAATCCTATTCTTCTCTCTGAACAGGACACAAGATCTCTGCATGAGATCACAGAACTGGGAGAGACATTAGAACCAATTTAGTCCAAACTCTATTTTTTCAAGTCAGAGAAGCAAAGGAAAAGGAAATTGCCCAGGGTTCCAGCATCAGACTGCATTGCATCAGAGGACATTGCTTTTTTAATTTTTCCTTCTTCTTCTTCTCTTGTCTTTTTTTTTCAGAATTTTTCTTTCAGATCATAGATCATGAGAGGAGTCTGAAATGATCAATGCATGCCTCAAGATAATCTTCTAGTAAATATGCCTTGTATAAGTTACATAAAATACCTTACCTTAAGTCTTACACTCGATAAATTAATTTTGGAGGGTGAAGCCCATAGTTCTCAAATTCAATTTATAAATTTAACACCCCTCTTTTTTCTCTGAGGACTTTAAGAGGTTTTTAAAGTCATCATTATGAGCTTCCTATCTTTCATATAAAGCCAAAGTGTAAAACTAAAATTTCAGTATTTTAATTAAGTCTGCATAAGTCCACCAAATTAACTTGCAGCAGCAAAATAAGATGAAATTATGTAAAGCACAGGGATCAGTTCATCATTCCATCATCCACGATTAATTCCACAAGCTTTTAATTCCACGTTTGGATGACAGGTATTAAAATCTCTATGATCATCTGACTGCCTCTTATGAGAAACAGGACTTTCTTTTACCCCTAAACCAGCATCCCTTTCATGGATGAAAAAAATGGGCTTTGCTGATGGTGAGGTTCAGGAGGAGGAGAAAGGTGCCAAGAGCCAGTGGGATGAAGGAAATAAAGAGAATCCAGGATATTCATGCCGGGCCACAGCCAGACCGTAGGGAAGTTCCCCAAGTGGGCCTGTGCTCAGCTCCAGGCAGTCAGGGTTCTTAATTTACTAGCACTTCTCAGTTCAGGGCTAAGTGTCCCTTGGGCCTATATCTCCTCTTATATTTGTCTTTTTCCCAGGATCAGGCAACTTGTGAACGGAAGCCTCCTGATTAACGTGTCAAGAGCCATAGACGCTCCTTAATGGACAGTCTTTTTGCCTGCTCGGGGCACTGACTCAGCCTGAAGCTGGGCCAGAGCTGCCACTATGTGTTAAGTCACTAATAAAGGCTGTTGCTCAGTAATGATTTAAAGTGCTCCAAGGAGAGGGAGACTTTGGATTCATTAACTTCTCATCCTTCTGCCTCAAAGACTCCTCTGCTCTCTTGCCTACTGCCTCCCTGGCTGCCAAGCATCTGTGGCAGAGAAGTGAAAAGGCAAATGCCTCCAAATACAAACCGGAGCTCAAGCCTCCAGATGATGGTGTTGTTTTGTGACACACATGACTGCCTACTCACAGGGATGAATCTGTCACTTCAAATGGTTTTCCAAAGCAATTTTCTAAAGTAGATCTTTAAAACACTTTGGGATGAATCATTAGAACATTTCAGGTTGATGAGACTCCTGGAGGAAAGAAGATGCCCGAGCAAATGGAAGGCATCTTATTTGACTCCAAGGAGAGTGGATAAATTTAAGCAGCAACACCTCAGAAATCAGGTCCCTGTCAAGTCCCCATCAGAGTCACTCAGAACCTCCCACCCCTCAGGAACTTAGGTTTCAAAGGGGCAATCAATATTCCAAACCTATTTGAGCCTCAAACACAACCTGGGTGGTGCTGATATATCGCAGGAACCTCAAGGCTTCTTCGTCCAGGGACTGAGCAGGGCCTGCCCAAGGCTGGAGCTCTATATGCCACCGGGGACTCTGTGAGAGACAGAGAACATAGTGTATAAGGAATGAGAAGCAGGGCGGGGTGGGGAGAGTATCAGTTAGGG
This sequence comes from Glaucomys volans, assembly GCA_020662805.1. Classification (NCBI taxonomy): domain Eukaryota; kingdom Metazoa; phylum Chordata; class Mammalia; order Rodentia; family Sciuridae; genus Glaucomys; species Glaucomys volans. The sequence continues at coordinate 484,810 of JAJEJO010004592.1, read as the reverse complement.
ACAAGGCTACCAAAACAAGCATGTGTGCACAGAGGCAGCAGGGGGTTCACTGCAGCTGCTGTCATTAAGGCCACATCAGTCACAAGGAGACAAATGAGGCCTGAGGAAGCCCAGTGCCCAAGGTAGGCAGGAGGATGCAAGGGCTCTGGGGATTGTCTGAGCTTCTGATAAAAGCAGACTCCACTTGACCTCATCAGGTTGTCCCTTAACTGCAACTTTATGTTACCTGATGCCAATCAGGAAAAAAAGTCCCTAATCTACTATGGTTCCCCAAGCTTAGCGCTCCCTAAGGGCCAATTTTTTACATTGGTGGTACCCTAAGGACTGGAATCTCATCTTTGTGGGGAACCAACACTCAGGCACTTGGTCATTGTCCCCAGCCCAGGAAGATGGGGTGATGCCACCTAGTGGCTGAGCTCACGCACATGGGGGCGAGAACATGGGAGCTGTCACCACCAGGACCAGGAGTGTGGCTTTCTAGTTCTGTGATGTGGCCCTCACTTTCCCGCAGAGAACACAAGGTGCTCTCCCATAAGTAGATAGTTTGGGATGAGTCCCCAAGCCCCCTTTTGCAAGAAGGATGGGTAGATGAAGGGCAGGGGGATGGCAGTGGTTTAGAAGAAACAAAAGTGGGAACTCCTCCAGTCAAGAGGACACACAGGTTATGATGTCCTTGCTAGACAGAGTTTAGAGCCCCTCACCTGTATTGTCACCACCTAGAGACCTCCAGGAGGCTCACTGTGATTCCAAGGGAAAAGAAGGGCTCAATCTGTGGGGCAGGAAAGGGTTGGGGGTCAGGAAATGCTCCAGCAGTTGGCAGGGTGAATGTCCAGCATCAGGAAAGTCTTCAGGGATCATGGTGCTGGGGTTCCTGCGGAGTGGCCACTAAACCTCCTCCTATGGGAAGGAGGGCAGGCAGGGTCTGGGAACCAGATAAGAGGAACACTCAATATACACATTGTCCTCTGGGTGGGTGTTGTGAGAGGAACCATCAGTACCCAAAATAGAAACATCTGCACAGCCTGATGGTACAAATGTGGTTGGTGACCTGTGAGGAGGTGGCCCAGGTGACTTGGGGTTAAATGGAAAATAAGAAGTCAGGGAGGAGCAAGCAGGTTAAGTCAGTGTGAATCCAGGTGTCTGGGCTCAGGGAAGGGAAATCCTCTCCCACGTGAGGGTCTGAGATATGTGCAAACATTCTGGAAATACTAAAGTTATTAATAATATAACTTTATATTACAATAATATAATATTAATAATAACATTAATAGTAAAGTAATAAAATAATAATAAACTCTGCCTGGGTTAGGCAGAGTTAGACGCATGTCGTTGCAGAGTCCTAGAGCCCACAACCTTAGCGCCCCCTTGGCCTGAATGGCCCTTGTCATGGCTGAGCATGGTGCTCTAGATGGAAAAAGTCCTGGCCTCCCTCAGGCTGCCTTTTCCTCAGGGATCGACAGGCAGTGCTGACCTCATAGGCCCGTCCCTGTGCAGGCATAGAAGGGTCATGCTTGGTTGATCATTTTGCTGATGCTGCCTTGAAATTCTTCATCATTTTTGAACAAGAGGCCCCACATTTTATTTTACATTGGGCCCCACAAATTATGTAGCCACTGTGCCCCGAGGGGTACTTTTACTGGGAGACTGGCCTTGTCTTTTATCTGTTCTTGCTATGTGAAGGTTGAGCAGGCAGAGACTGGAGTCAGAGAGAGCAAGAGAACACCAGCCAATATCTTTGCAGGATATCCTGTGTTCCAGCCCCTTAGTTCTTCTTTCCTTCTCTGAATCTGATGTTGATTACCAATATCAAATGATATTTATTGAGCATCAGCCATTCTGTGCCAGGCACTGGTAAATATAGGTCTGAATTAAACCCAGACTCTCAAAAAAAGGCACCATGGTCAGTAGGGGGGGCGTCAGATATGTATAAAAGAATTTCAATAAGGAAATTTGAAAACAGGAAAGTAGTTCTTTTCAGGAAACTATTCAATTCTGAAATCGCAAATTATAAATACATTTAAACACAAATGCCTCCTCATTTTTCTTGGTCACATTCTTACCATGTGGCCATAGCAATCAGCACAGCAATACAATGTTCCACAGGCCTGTCAGGGTGGGGTCTGAGAACTTCCCACTCACTGTCCTGGAGCCACTCACAAGTGCCCCCGGCATCTGGCCTAGGGGCCTCTTGATGGAAATGATGAAGTTCACATGTATGGTTTTTCTCTAAGTCAGGGGTCAGTGAACTTTTTCTATCACAGGTCAAATAGCAAATATTTTAGACTTTGCAGGCCACACAGACTCTGTTGCAACCCCTCACCTCCCATCATAGCTCAAACGAAGCCTCAGACAGTAAGTAAACAAATGGTCATGGCTGTGGTCCAATAAAGCTCCATTTACAAAAACAGGCCACAGGCTGGATTTGGCCTGCAAGCTGTAGTTTGCTGACCCCTGCTCCAGTTGTTCTAATTTTGAGGTTGGCTGCCTAGGAAAGAGCATTTACTTGAAATAATGCAAGGGGGATTGTGATATTTAGATTAAACCAGCTTTCTCATCTGCGTGAGGTGGGCAAATATCAGAGTCCCAGCAGGATACTAGAGACCTTCAAACTAGCTAATTGGGGAGAATTTCACCAAGAGACTACTTACAAAGGTGTGCATAGGGTTAAGGAAACCAAGAAAGAATAATGCTATACCTGTGGCTGGTAACACAAGACAGCCCTCACCCGCCCTAGGGAAAACAATATGGAAAGAGCCTTTCAAAAAACAACACAGCCAGTCCTATTACAGATTGTGCCCTGTCTACCTCACCTGCCAATCTCCTGCCTCCTGCCTTCTGCTGGCCAAACCCAAAGGGCATACAGACAAGAGGGAGGCTGTGGTTGGCCCATGCAGTCAGCCTCCCAAGGTCAGAGCAGGTGGAGCAGGGTGGAGATTGGACCTGGATGGGCAAATAGAAGATCTCCTGGGCAGAATTCTTTGGAAAGAGGCAGTAAAGTTTGACCAAGAAGTCATTCATTCATTCAGCAGGAATTTGTGCCTCAGGCCAGGCTCTGTTATGATTTAATGTAGGACATGGCTGTGTTAACCAATAAATGCAACGAAGTAATCAGGGGCTCTGACAGAGATTTCTGCAGGGTACAAGAGGGGACACAAAGAAATGGAGCACTTGAATATTACTCTATAATAAATGCCAACAAGTTTACAAATATAGACCACGGGAAGTAGTCTTCACCACTCAAAGCTCAAAGGTACATCAAAGGTCTTTCTAGCATCATTAAAGGGATGCCTTAAACACAATAGCAGCATTTAACAGGGTTAACATACAAAAGTAACTTCACGGATCGATAACTCTGAATCCATCTGATGAATCGAGATGGTAAAACTATAGAAAACTATAGAACCTTAAGGATCCACAAATAGTATCTTTTTTGCAATCTGCTATTTCTTATTTCTAGCTGAGTGTTGACCACAAAGAAGTCAAGCACAGCAGCTGGCCCAGTGAATAATATAAGTTGAGGAGCCTCAGATGGGGTCTAGTAGAAACATACAACAAATGGATGCTCCTCTCTTGATGCTATGGTTGAGCTATTTAAAAAACATTTCACATAAAGCACTCTTCTTATTGGAATCAGTCTGACAGCAATTCGTGATTATTTCCCCATGGAAACCACTAGCTTTTATCATCTCTTTCAATTATCATTTGTCTTAATTCTTTAGTATACACATCAACATTTGTCCTTTCCAAATTTCCACAAACAGAATTCTCTGTGTACCTTCAAACACCAATGGCAGGTTTAACAGAAAAGAGCAAAACCCCATCTTTTTCTTGAAATTTTTTTATTATGATGATTTTAATTCAAATGGTTTCCTAAATAGCAGGGTGCACTCAATGTCTATTGTCCATGTGTTTCAAGTATCAAGCGGCCATGACAATGCTACCCCATCTCTCCCAGGAGGTAGAAATATGATTCCTAGTCCTGTATGTTCATCAAACTTCCTCTTTACACAGGTAAAATTGAGGCTTAGCAGAAAGTGGCTGGAGGTGCCATTATTTTGGATTTGTCTGTCTTTCTGTCCTCAGAGGCCTGCACTGAAATGTCAAATGGAGCATTACAATGAGTTGTCATAGAGACTCTGCAGGGATGAGAGCTCCTCTACTTCTTTTAAATCCAATCCTGCTCCCAAAACAGCAGACACTGACACAAAAAGGCCTCCCTTATCTCAGACAAATATTTCAGGGCAGGCAGAGTCCTGGATTTCCAAGGAAAGGAAGCACAGCCTCCTTTTTGCTCTGCAAGATCTTATCTGGCACTTTCTCCAGGGATTGTGCATTACAAAGCTAGTTATCTTTTTCTAGGTAAAAGCCTTCATAAGGTAGGAAAAAACTTCATAAACTAAAACGTAAGGTTAGGGAAAGCAGAAGTTTCTATATACAACCAACTCATGTCATGTTGGCTATTTTATAGACATCTGAGATTCTACTTCCTAAAGGGTAAAAAGGTGACCACTGAGTCATTCAGTGAATAGAGATAATGGATCTAACTCAAAAAGACTGCAGTGAGCACAGCCATGGGACTTCTGGGTATTTTTATCATTTGTGATCTCAGCATTACATTGATTCTTTAAAAAAAAAAACAAACAACTGATTCTCTCAAGCCATGAAACTGAATTCCAAGATTTTACTCCTAAAAGAAAATGTAAAAAATAAAGCAATTAAAAATATACTTCTTTGCCTACCAGCCTACACATAATAATTCAAAACCATAGCCCCAAGCAAAACTGGTGGCATTAAGAAAAAATTTTTAAAGAAAAAAGCAGGCCTACTCATGACCTAGAAAAGAGAGCCATCTCTGCCTGTGTAAAAGCTTTCTTTGTCTCAGAATTTGGAAGAACAGCATCCTTCTTCACAGCAGTTTCCTTACACCCATGAATGACCTCATGCAGCCCATGAAGAAATTGTCAAACTAAGAATAGTGCCACCATCAGCTTTACAAGCAATTTTTATAAAAGTTTTTTTTTTTTACACTTTTTGGAGAGGGAGTATAAAAATTAAAGATAAAGTAAGTTGAAAGAAAGCTCCCAATGGTCCATTCCTTTGTGTTTCAATGCTATAGTTCTTTTGGGGATGAAATTTATAAGTGATTTTAATGATCAGTTTCTTTATTGTGATGGAGAACTGATAGAATGTTTGGGATAATTTTGATACACTGCCAATACACCCCAACAGACATTCCCACTGTTATCAAGCTCTGAAAGCTTTCAGACCCTGCAGTTTTCCTGTGGGAGAGATATCCAGCAATTGATTCTCTGTGTTATGGTTGTGCCCATGGAGAAGAACAAGGCTGTAAGTTCTTGATTCGAATTAAACAAGATACTGAGTGTGTGTTGAGTTGATGTTGGAGGAGCCAAGGTTTTCTGGAAGAAACAAACCAAAACAGCAAAATAGATTTACTTAGTAATTTTGCTGCAATTTTGTCCTAATTAAGAGCATCTGTTAGTGGGCAGGGAAACAATGACTGGAGGAAATTGTTTATTCCTCTTTAGAACAAGAAGGGAGGGCTTGCAGGAGTTGTTGGGGAGGGGGACGCACAAAATGGAGTGAATACAGCTCACACACCTTCCCCTCAGCACTCTCAGACTCAGCCCTGCTTCAAAAGGAGCAGGGGTCAGTTTTGTGTTGTTGCTTAAAATTCAGGTACTTCATCAAAAATCTCATAAAAATAAAAAGAACCTCAGTTTCATTCTGGGTCAGAGGCACAAGCTCAGTCCCACACCATGTCCCCTGCTGAATGCAGCAATAAAACCTGGATGGAATGCAAGGAACACTTATTTGAGGAATCTGAAAAGTAAACATAAGGAGGCAGATTGGAGAAGATCAGAATTCTGAGTACCCAGGAGCCAGCAGTGAATTCACCATTATTTTTCCTTCTGGTGCCCTTCCCACCCCCACTCAAGGCTGCCTGGCAGAGGCCCAGAAAGAAAGCCCCAGGGCAGCCCTTCAGTTCTGAGCCCAGGAGGGAAGACAGCTCTTCATGTTCAGAGAGAGTGGGGAATGTTCCCCATTTTCTCTATCCTGGCATCCTAAGCCCTGGGCAGTCCCACTGAGGTCAGTGGTAGGAGCCATAGTAAGGACCCAAACCACCTAAAACTCTGAAGAAACATCTTCCTATCCCATCTGAGCCTGTGGCCCCAGAGGATTGCATGAAGCCTACTGTTTTCTCTCTCTTCTCTTGCAGCTTAGCCTTAGGCTCAGCCACAGTCAGAGGAAGCATGTGGCCAGGCATGGGCAGAGCAGAGGTACCTAAAGCCCAAGTCTGCCCAGAGGTTCAGAGATCTCAGGGAATGAGATAATACTGGGGCCATTGCAGAGGAGTAGCTCTGGGAAGCAATCCCATAAAGTGACTCGAGAAGAGCCGAGCCTACCCTAGAAGTGCACATTGCATAGATCTGATCCTGGCTAGTATTTCAGACTTTAAGAACTGAGCTGATATGGAACCAATCTAGGTGCCCTTCAACAGATGAATGGGTAAAGAAAATGTGGTATATGTACAATGGAACATTACTCAACCATAGAAAAGAATGACATTATGGCATTTGCTGGTAAATAGATGGAACTGGAGACTATCATGCTAAATGAAATAAACCAGTCCCAAAAAACCAAAGGCCAAATGTTCTCTCTGATATGTGGATATTAACACACAATAAGGGGACCAGGGAGGGAAGAATAGAAGTTCATTTATTAGACAAAGGGAAATAAAGGGAAGGTAGGGGAGATAAGAATAGGAAAGGCAGTAGAATGAATTGGACACACCTTTCCTATGTTCATATATGAATACATGACCAGTGTAACTCCACATCATGTACAACCACAAGAATGGGAATCAAGGTTACATTTCATGTATGTATAATATGTCAAAATACACTCTACTGTCATGTACATCTAAACAGAACAAATTTAAAAATAATGAAGATACCTACCCCATTAAAAAAAAAATGAGCTAACACAGACCCCTGCCCTGGTTCCAAACTATCCACTGGAGAGAAGGCACAAAAATAGACTGAAACACACTGCAGGCTTTGGAAACAGAATTGACATAGAAATCACAACCCACAGGAACTCAATGCCTGAACCCAGCCAGGTAAATTGCCAGTTAAAACAAATGTATCAATGTCATCCATAGTCTCCGAGCAAAAGTCAGAGTCTCCTCACAAAACATTTAAAATATTCAGAAAACATTCCAAAACTACCAAGCATTGAAGAATGAGAAAAATCCCAACTGGTATGAGACAAAGATAATCGCAGGTACCAGTGAAGACATGACACAAATGATGAAAATTTTTGATGCAGACTTAAAAGCAACTATTATAAGAATACTTTAAGGTTGAGTAATATTCCATTATGTATATACACCATATTTTCTTTATCTATTCATCTGTTCAAGGGCACCTAGGTTGGTTGCACAGTTTAGCTATTGTGAATTGAGCAACCATGAACATTGGTGTGGCTGTGTCACTGTAGTATGATGATTTTAAGTCCTTTGGGTATAAACCTAGGAATGGGATAGCTGTGTCAAATGGTGGTTCCATTCCAAGTTTTCTAAGGAACCTCCATGCTGCTTTCCAGAATGGTTGCACCAATTTGTAGTCCCACTGGCAATGTATGAGTGTATCTTTTCCACCACATCCTCACCAACACTTTTTGTTGCTTGTATTCTTGATAACTGCTGTTCTACCTGGAGTGAGATGAAATCTTAGAAGAGTTTTGATTAGCATTTCTCTAATTTATAGAAATGTTGAACATTTTTTCATGTATTTGTTGGTCAATTGTATAGCTTCTTCTGTGAAGTGCCTGTTCAGTTCCTTTGCCCATTTATTGATTGGGTTATTTGGTTTTTTGGTGTTGAGTTTTTTGAGTTCTTTATATATCCTGGCGATTAGTGCTCTATATTACTCGACCTTAAAGAAGAATGAAATTATGGCATTTGCAGGTAAATGGATGGAGCTGGAGAATATCATGCTAAGTGAAATAAGCCAATCAATCCCCCAAAACCAAAGGCCAAATGTTTTCTCAGATATGTAGATGCTGATCCATAATGGTGGGTGGGAGCGGCTAGGGAAGAATGAAGGAACTTTGGGTTGGGCAGAGAGAAGTGAGGGAGGCAAGGGAGCGTAGAGTGGAAAGGAAGATGAAATGGCAGACATTATTACCCTATGATCATGTATGACTGTACAAACAGTGTGACTGCATCATGTACAGCCAGAGAAATTAGAAGTTGTACTCCATTTGTGTACAAAGAGTTGAAATGCATTTTGCTGTCATGTATAACTAATTAGAACAACAACAAAAGAATACTTTACATGAAATAGAGGTGTATACTCTTGAAACCAATGAAGACATAGAATGTCTAACAAAGACACAGGAGTCATATGGAAATTTTAAACAAAAAATATAATAACCAGCCAGGCACAGTGGCAAACTCCAGCAATCCCAGCAACTCAGTAAGACCCTGTTCCAAAATGAAAAACAAGACTGGGAATGCCAGTGGTAAAGCACTCCTGGGTTCCATCCCCAGTACCATAAAAAACAAGAAAAGAAATTCCCTATACTAGAAAAGAAAAATATAATAACTGATATGAAAATCTCAGTGGGCAGAATCAGTAGCAGAATGAATTTGACATAAGAAAGAGTCAGTAAATTTGGAAATAGAACAATAGAAAGTATCCATCTAAACAACAGAGAGAAAAATGATTTGGGAGGAAAAAATAAATAAAAAGAGTCTCAGAGACCTATGTAATGATACCAAGAGGTTGACTGTTCATAGCATTGACATGCCAGAGGAGGAGGAGAAAGAAGGCAGGGCAGAAAATAATATTTAAAGAAATAATGACTGGATCCCCAAATTTGATAAAGTATTATAACTAAAAATTCAAGAAGCTCAGCAAACCCCTAAGAGAAACACTCGAAGAATTCCACATCCATACACTGAAACTAAACACAACACATAGTGAAGCTGAGTCTCTATTGATGCTGTGACAGATGGGACAGGGGGCCAGGGCCAAAATGGCTAGGTGAGAAAGGGCAGAGCCAGCGCCATACCACAGGCTGATGCTTCCCCGGAGGCCCCTCCTGTCAAGGCCCAAACCCACCTCTCCAAGTCCATCTGCTAAATGTCACTGGCAGCAGACAGCGCACATGCTGAAATCCACATCCAGAGCAGCATTCTGAATGCTTTCGCCATCAATCTGCCACCCCTGCATCATTACCCAGAGTGTAGGCTGGGAGGCGAGGGGGCCAGAAATCAAATCAACTCTGACAAGGAAAAATGCACCATCATTCAAGCAGGCCCTGCTAACTTTTAAGAAGGAAGGGGAAAAAAGGACAAGGAGGAATAAACACACACCTCTAGATTCATCATCTAAGTTTTCCTACCTGGTAAGTCAGAAAGAGAGGCCAAGCCAATTAAAATAGGGTTTTTGTTCTTAAGCTGACATTTTAAAATTCACCACATTAACTGTGTGTGTGTCAAAATGGTTCAAACCTGGGTGAGATAGAAACCCCCCAGAGGATGGGTAAGAGGATAAAACATCTTGTATTTTGGGAATTTTATCATAGGCCGTAAAAAGAGAAGACAAATGCATGACGTAGATCCAGTGAAATCCAGAGGTTTTCATCTGTTTTCATGAGGTAGACGCTTACACGGTGTCTGCATACAGAGTAGGGACTCGAATGTCAAGTCAGGGATTTCACTGAGGTGGCACATCAATCAGGAAAGGGGAGGAGAATATCATTTGTCTTACGAAAATAAGTTTATATAAGAATGTTTGCCTAGGAAAACAACTAGAAATTTAGAAAAGCACTAACTATATTTTTAAAGATTCTCCAGCTCTCTGGGTCTTCTCTGTTGCCCCTCCCCCACCAACACACACACACACACACACACACACACACTCACTCTCACACTCACACACACACACACACACACACCTCCATTGCATGCACAACTTCTTACAAACATATATAATACCTGACCTTTCTGGGGCCCAGAATCCCAGGAGCTTGATGTCATCTGAATCAATATCTATCTGCTGTGTTCATGGAATTACTTCTGTCAGAAAACTCTGATCAGGCTGGATGTGGTGGCATACACCTGTAATCCCAGCAGCTCAGGAGGCTGAGCTAGGAGGATCATGAGTTCAAAGCCAGTCTCAGCAATGTAGTGAGGTCCTAAACAATTTAGCGAGACCCTGACTCTAAATAAAATATAAAAAGGACCAGGAATGTGGCTCAGTGGTTAAGTTCAATCCCCTGGGTTCAATCCCCAGTACCAAAAGAAAACAAAACAAAATAAACTCCAATCAGTTAACCACTTCTCCAAAGAGTCACCAGCTTCTGAAACATCAGTCTTTCGGGACGGAAGGTCTGCCAAATATGCCCATTTCAAGGATGCTCAGAATCCTGAGTAGCTGTTGCAGCCAAAAGAAAATGATGTGGCCAAGGGTGGGAGGGAAAGAAAAGTCACTGGGAGGAAAGAAGGGAAAAGAAAGAGGAAATAGGGGAAAAGGAGCAGGAAGGAAAAGAGAGGAAAGAGGGGCTCCCCCTCAGTACCTGCATAGTCATCTTCATTTCCCCCACAAGTTCACTTGGGACCCAGAGTGGTCCACAGTGGGGTTCCCAGAGTTTTTGTGGGGACTCTCAGCCCAGATCAGTCCTCAAACCTCATCCAAACCAAGGAGAGTGTTTCAGTTCTAGACTCCAAACAGGAAGAATGAACAGCCTCATCCCTAGTCACCAAGGCTAGGAGGACAGGAGTTGTGGCAGAAAGAATGCATGGCTGAGACCACAGAGAGCACCTGACAGAGAGCAGCAGCAGCAGCCCAAGGCCACCCGAAGGCTGACAAGTGGGATGGCAGCCACATGTGGCATGGTACACTGATGAGAAGCACTGAAAGCCTGAAGTCAGCCTAGACATTTGTTTTAGTCTGCTTTTTTGCTGCTGAGACTAAAGGACCCAACCTGCACAACTGTAGAGGAAGAAAGGTTTATTCAGGGGCTCACAGTTTCAGAGGTCTGGTCCATACACAGCAGGCTTCATTCCTTGGAGCTCGAGATAAGGCAGAACACAATGGTGGAGTGTGTGACAGAGGGAAGCAGCTCACATGGTGATCAGGAAGCAGAGAGAGACTCCACTCTCCAGGTACAAATATATACCCCAAAGCCATGCCCCCAATTCCCACCTCCTCCAGCCACACGTGACCACTTCAGTTACTAGTTAATCCCTATCAGGGGATTAATCCACTGATTAGGTTAAGGATATAACCCAACCATTTCTCCTCCAAACCTTCTTGCGTGAGCTCTTGGGGGACATCCCACATCCAAACCATAACAACACTGGATGATGCTTGAATGATCTCTCGTGATAAAGGGCATGAACAAAGACACAAGGTGCCAAGTTATGAGGAGGACAGCCAGGGTGGCTGCAAGAAAAAGAGCAAATCGAGTCCCAGAAGCCCTGCCACACCACACAGCATGTATCACCAGCTAAAGAGTAGCACCAGGTTCTTGATGAGGCTGTCAAATCCCACTGAATATGTCATTGGTTACATGTAACTGTATGCATGTGTGGATTTCTCCATTTTAAGCATGCATCTATCCATACTAAGTTTTTCATTTTCATATTGTCCATATTTCATATTGCCCATACTCTCTCTCTCTGACCCTTAGACAGTGAAACATTTTGGTTGTCTCAGTAAATCCTACCTGACAATTAGAGATAAGGCTCTAGTTCTGGGACATTCCTTGCATAATTCTATATTTATAGAGCATTTTTCTGTCTAAATGCACTGTAAGTTATAGTGCCTGGCAAGTTAGAAGCCCACTAAATGTTTCTTTTTAATCTGTGGGAAGCTGCCAGCAGTGTAAATCAAGGCAGTCAGAGCTGGCTGGACTCCTCTAGAACCAAAAGCACTTAAGCCTCAAATCTAAATGGAAGGAAAAAAATCTACCATCGTTATCACTAAGTGGTCCTTTTCAGGAACATGAGAATTGCTGAAGGAAGCAGACCTGTTTGGAAGTCAGTTGTTATTGGGTTTGCTGCTGTGTGACTCTCTGGACTCAGGGTTCTTTGCTGAATAGGAGCGAGAATTTCCAAGGTTGGAAGCTAAGCTGCTAAAGTGGCATCTGACCTTGACCTAGTCCCCTTTCCCCATTTCAGACTGGAAATAGCAAGAGCAAAGGGGACAAACTGTGCAAATAAATATAGCAAATCTCAGCTGATGAAATTCTAAACACATTTCTTAATGGCATGAGAAAGGATTAATATTCCTTGCATTAAAGAAAAACATATGCCCTTCCTTCCACAGGGAGAACTTAAAAAGCAAGCAAACTACAAAAAAAGATACAGAATTCAGAAGATGCAAATGATTTCTAGCTTTAAATTTTACTAGTGTCATAATTGTAGAAAATCAGTGCATTGAAAGAGAACTTGAAGATAATCTAGACCACCCCTTCATTTATAATTGAAGAAAATGAAGTTCAGAGAAATGAAATGACATTCCAAAGTCACATGATAGGAAGTAGCAGGGATGAGATTCAAGCAGTTAGTTCTGTACCTGCTCTGCTACACTGGGCTGCTCCCATCCCATCACTCAGAGATTTATCTTCCCTACACAGAGTTTACCTATACATAAAAACATGACATGCTATTATCAATTCAATCCCAGGTAAAATCACAATGGCTGTCTTGTATTAGCAGACTCATTGATGCAATGGGTAACAAAACTATTAAATTCTTTATCCATAAGATGGATACTAAGATGGATACACACTAAGAAACAGTGGCTCTAAAAAAATCATGGCTGATGAATCCCTGGGGAGTTAAAGAGAAGGATTATAATATACCAGGTGAAAGGATTTAGGCCTTTCTGACGAATAGCAATGGTTTATGTAAGTAAACACTGTACATGTAGCATGAGTGAAAGACAAGTTTGTTCTTTGAATCCACTGAATTCCATTTGAAATCCAAACATCCAAATGGATGTTTGTTACTGTAGCATAACCTAGCCTATCCTGACTAGGACAAGCACCTAAAATGTACTCAGTGAAAGTTGGTTGTTATTATTTTGCCGGCATTCAAACATAATCTTCTCAATTCCACACCATCAAAGGTTAAATGGAAAGCTTAAATAGACCACTGCCTTTTGGAAGTCTCAGATAGAGAAAGAAAAAATATGTCACCAAAGATAATTCAGCATCAAGCTTAGACTCAGAGAAGTTAGGTCCTCAGATAAAGACCATAAGGAAATTCTGGTTACAAATCCTACTGTCTGGCCTGTTTTGTAGGCCTCTAACACACTATGCCAGGCCTTTTCCCTCCTACCTAGAATTCTCTTGCTTACTCATTAGTTAGTTCAAATTCCACTCGTTATTCGGGGCCCAGTTTTAGTCCCACATACTACCCTTAAATGCCCTAATTCTTCAAGCCTCCCCCAGGTGCAAAATGGACTATGCAAATGAAGTGCTTCATAGATTATCTATTTTATTTCTCACTTTATACTTATCAAATGTTTGGTATAATCTGATTCAAGTGTGCTGAACTAACCAGAACTACAAGCCTTATGAAGTTACCACATGTTTTACTTCTTTTACAATCCCCCACAGAACTGTTCCAAGGGACATTTTTACATTGATTTAAATGTCAGGGAAGAAAGAACATGCTATAACTCTTGGGGCTGAGGACGATTGTTTTATTACTTTGGAAAAATGTAGTGAAATTTACTAAGTGGGCTTTATAGTAATATCTTAATCTAGTTAAATATACTCTTTACTTAAGCAGAAATAAATTATTATAAATCCCGCTATGGTTTGGATCTGGAATGTCTCCCAAAGTCTCATGGGCTGAAGGCTTGGTCCTCAGTTCAGCAATGTTCACAGGTGGGCTTTTGGGAAATGATTGGATCATGTGGGTTATGAGGTCATCAATGGATTATCCCAGTGACAAATCCAGAAATGGATGGAATTATTGGGAGTTGGTGAAAACTGTGAAAGGTGGGGCCCAGTTGGAAGAAGAAAGTCACTGTGGGAATGCCCAAGAAGGGTATATCTTGTCTTTGGTCCCTGCCACTCTCTCTGTCTCTTTCTGCTTCCCAGTCACCACAAAGTGACTTTACCACACTCTTCTGTCATGACGTTCTGCCTTACCACAGGACAAGAGACAATGGAGCCAATCAATCACTCTAAAACTGTGAGCCAAAATAAGCCTTTGCCCCCTTTAAATTGTATTTTGTCACAGAGATGAGAAGTTGACTATTACAAATCCTAAATGTCTTTGATTTAGCTTTGCTCAAATTAGAAGAAATTAAAACCTGATAAATAGTTTAGCAGACACTGAAACTGCAAAAAAGCATTTCTGAGAATTTAAAACACTCCATTAAATATTAGCATTTGTTTTGATAGATGTTAAAAAAGTTAAATATTTACATGTCAGTTATTATAAACTTTAACCTAAATCTGTACACATTCTACACCTTGAAAAATGTTAGATTTCATCCAAATCTGTTTAAGGAGAGCACAGAGCTTTTCTATAATATTGAAAGTTTATTTTTCACAATTCCAGAGAATTGAAAACAACAAGTACTTGTTTCTGTAAATTTTTTTTGTTAAATGCAGAAAATTAGCTTTCCTTGTCATCAGGGGTTGATCCACAGACGTCAGAAAGATAACCTTCTGATCCCAACAGCTCGGGTCTAACTCTGATCGTGCATCCTGTGCAGCAAGGTTGTGCAGATTCTCTTGAAGTTCAACAAGTGTAAGTGTAGTCCTTGCAGGAATTTATTTTACAGGCAAAGTAGAATCAACATATTTTAAAACATGGTGCACAATTTTTATTTTTTATTTTCTTCAACATACTTTATAGAATGCACTTGACCTGTCTCTACAAAACCAACTCAGAATTTCTTTCCCTGTGCTCTCCTGCTGCTAACTGGTTAGTTTATTTGCACCAGGAGTCACTTGGTTTGTTCCCAGACAAGTTCATATCAGCTATTTATATCAGTTGAAATGACATAATTTAATCAAAAATTAGGTAAATCCATGAAGTGTGTGCACTGAAGAAAAAAGGTTTTTTTTTTTTTTCCTATAAAAACCAAGTCCAGAAAGACAGGTGCTATTTTAAAATGTTGTTGTATTTGGCATGGGCGAAGTAACTGCAACAGAAAAGAACAAAATCACTGAAATTTCAGAGTGTTCTGCACTCAAATTGCTCAGAAGTGTCAAATTCTTGCTCCATTTTTATGAAACCAAAACTGGAAAGGGTGGGTGATGCTGTTCAGATGGATTTTTGCAAGAAAGACCAGAACTCCAACCAGAGGACGATGCACACACGCGCGCACACACACACATACACAAGATTGGCAAATGAATATGTATGCATACGCTTTCAGTTAAAATAGACTGTGCATGTACATGTTTTATGATTCATTGCTTTAACCACCTTTTATATAACGGACCCAATTACTACTACAAATGGGTGACTTTGATAGGAGGCTTCTACTCAACTTGCTAATTAAATGGTTACACAAGTGCATAGTCAGAGACAGTGCAATGTTTTAATCAACTTAGAATGTGGCTAGGCTAGTATCAGTGTGTGACTGGAGGAATGGAAACATAAATCAGAATGTGGACAAGATGGAAGAGATGATCTATAACTTCCTTTTATTTATTTGCTCAAGAAGAGAAATATTTCCACCTTCAAAAATTTGTTTAACATTGACCAGTTTTACAGCATAGAACAAGAGCTTGTTTACAAATGAAATAACATTAAAAAATCAATGGTAGGGATGGCTACTATTCTGAAGAGAAAACATGGCTGCCCTTCCAGATGTAGCTTAAGGAGGCCAGGACAAGCAAACCTGGCTGTCTCTAAGATGCACATCACAGCGCCTGCCCACTGGGAGGAGGTGGCTGGGCCAGGCCCTGGGGGAGGATCCCTATTCTCCAGTCCACAACACTGGGCTCCACCTCCCTGGGGATTCAGCTCAGCTCACAGTGAGATGATTCCAGCAAAGAAAAGCCCATGATATTGGGGCAGCTCTCAGTGAAAGGTGAACACTAGGTGGTTATTGAAACACCTACCTCAAGTTTAGGAATCAGTCATCCCCAAAATAATTGTCCATGACTTAACCAAGGATTGGCCTCCCTGAGAGAGTGGTCCTTCACAGGAGGCCTGGGTCAGGATAGGTATCTATATTCTGAAAACTGCTATGAGAGATTCTGATTCACTCTCACATTAAGAGTTTAGCTTCATGAGGACCATGAACCCTGTGAAATCAACTACCAATGAATGTGTATATGTGCAGATGTTCAGTATTCTGCAGTGCTTCCCAAGCTGTTTTCATCCAATTTTTGTATTAGAAAAATATAAAGAACCCCTGCTGTGAACTCAGTGCAAGTCTTAACCGCCTGGTTATCTGCATAGTCCTGAGGAAATCTGAGAAGAGCTGAACAGAAGTGTTCCCTGTACAGAGCCTCCCTGTTGTATTTCTCTTTCTCTCTCTACATTTTTTTCCTCTAGACTCCAATCTGTTTCTATTTCTTCACTTCTATTTTTAAGTTGAAAAAATTTTGGTTTCAAAATAACTATAACCTAAGAATTCCTTGGATAAAAGACACAGAAAATTGAATTTCCAATTTCCCTTGCCCCACTTCTCCCATTCCTGTACGGTTTTATTATTAAAACATTTTTTTTAAAAACCCTTAAGGGCACTTTCTGGTTTTCCTATTAAGCTAATGATTTGACCAAATATGCATGTCTTTAATTCAATTCTATACATCATCGCTTACCTGCATTTTTAAGACAACAAATTATACACATAGATAGTACTTCTTTCCTGTTTCTTGTCTCAACACATCACTATAAATAAGGAAGGATTTGATGTTGTATGTGTTAAACAGGCTCCAATCTGTGCTGGTGGTTTGGTTTTATAAATAAGAACATTCCTGGTCCAGGAATAAGGCCCAGGCATTCAGATTTTCCAAAACAACTCTCGTATCCAGGGTGCCCAAATAAATTCAAGCTTTTCAGTTTCATAACTGATGTAGTTCTCTCCTCTTGATTGAGGCTCTTCTAAGTGCACATTAGTTAAATCAGCTATTTTTTACTATTTCAGTGCAAAATGAATATTCACAATTCAAAAGAACATTCCCTATCGTAATTATATAATCAGTTTGAATTTGTTTTTAAGCAATGTAAGACATACTTGAAATTCCAACCTGACAAAAATAGCTAAAACTAAGCTCTAAAATATATTAGTTGATTTGGAAAATATCTAAGTAGCCTTAATAACAAACCTAAAATCTATAGTAATCAACATTTTTATGAGATTTAGATTTTGACATAGAGTAGATATAACAGAGTAGAAACAACACTGAGTCAGCTGACCTAGGTTATAATATCAATTTATCTTGACCAAGTAATATGACCAGATTCCCTGTTGATGGAAAGGAAACAATGTCTATCTCACTAAAAAGACTATTACAAGAACCACATGGGATAACAACAGAGCTAGTCTTTGTAAGATAGGAAAGGCTGTCTAAGTCCACTGCTGTTCTCTTTAACACAAATGCCCTGAAAAATGTAATGGGATGCCTCCCCGGCACACAAGTCATTGCAAGTGAGATGACAATGGTCATTTGGGTGGGAGAGAAAGTGAGGAAAAAGAGCCAAGGTAGCTGAAGTCCTGAGCAGAATAAGAACCCCACTTGCTTGGGGTTCAATCCAGGGATGAAAGTTTGGTTCAACATACAGAAATCAATAAATGTAATTCACCACAAGACAAGAATCACATGGTTATCTCGATAGATGTAGGAAAAAACATTTGACAAAATATAGCATCCATTCATGTTCAAAACACTAGAAAAACTGGGAATAGTAGGAATATACCTCAATATCGTAAAAGCTAAATACATTAAACCCAAGGCCAACATCATTCTAAAAGGAAAAAAACTGAAAGCATTCCCTCTAAAAACTGGAACAAGACAGAGATGCCCTCTTTCACCACTTCTATTCCACCTAGTCCTTGAAACGCTAGCCAGAGCAATTAGGCAAAAGAAAGAAATTAAAGGGATACAAATAGGAAAAGAAGAGCTCAAACTATCCCTGTTTGCCCATGAATGATTCTATATTTAGAAGACCCAATAACTCCATCAGAAAACTTCTAAAACTCATAAACAAATTCAGCAAAATAGCAGAATATAAAATTAACATCCATAAATCAATTGGGTTCCTAAACACCAATGACGAATCAACTGAAAGAGAAATTAGGAAAACTATCCCATTCACAAGAGCCTCAAAAAAAAAAAAAAAATAAGAGATCTGGCCTGGAGCTGCTAGAGTCGCCAGCTCCAGCAGGGAGCTTAGGCCCTTTGGTGCCATCTTACAGCTTCCCTGGCAGAGAGTGACCATCTGTGGCTCCCTGAGTCCTCAGAGCTGAGTTCTGGTCTTTCAGCACCATTGTGCAGCGGCTCCTGGAGAGCTCCGGCGTGGAGCAGCTGGAGTCGCCAGCTCCAGCGGGGAGCTTAGGCCCTTTGGCGCCATTTTACAGTGTCCCCAGGAGAGAGCAACCACCTGCCACCGCCTGAGCCCCCAGCGAGGAGTTCAGGCCTGCCTGGGATCTCAAGCTCAGTGTCTCCATCACTGAGCACAGTTCTGTGCCCCCACCCCAACTTGGTCTAGTGCCCAGGTCCACACCCTGGTCCGGGGTCTAGCACCTGTGCTATATCTGATCATCTATCAACACCTGGTTGCCTCTGCCCAGAAGCATTGATCATTCCCAACCTGGAGGTAGTGGGACAGCACCTTTCTTGGGTCACTGCTTGATCAAGCACCTCTCAAACATCAGGTGAGTTACTGGAAATCTGCAGGGACACTTTAAGTCTTTACAGGGAAATTGCAATCCCTCTGATTTGCACTACTAGAGGGGAAGATACACGAGGAACATGAGAAAACACAGGAACAAAGTGTCCCAAACAAACCTAGATGATATATCAAGAGAACCCAAAGACAGCATGGTAGAAGGAATGACAGAAAGGGAGTTCAGAATGTTCATAATTAAAATGATCCGAGAAGAGAATGATGTGACGAGAGAGCAAATTCAGGCTATGAATAATCAGCTAATAGAGCAATTGCAGGAAGCAAAAAATCATTTCAATAAAGAGATAGAAGTTCTGAAAAAAAAAAAAACAACCAGAAATCCTTGAAGGAAACAAGGAAATGAAGGAAACAATAAATCAAGTTAAAATCTCAATAGAAAGAATAATTAACAGAATAGATCACTTGGAAGACAGAACCTCAGACAATGAAGACAAAATATTTAATCTTGAAAACAAAGTCGAACAAACAGAGATGGTTAGGAATCATGAACGAAACCTCCAAGAAATATGGGACATCATGAAAAGACCAAATTTAAGAGTTATTGGGATTGAGGAAGGCACAGAGATACAAACCAAGGGAATGAACAATCTGTTCAATGAAATAATATCAGAAAATTTCCCAAATATGATGAATGAGATGGAAAATCAATAACAAGAGGCTTACAGGACACCAAACACACAGAATTACAACAGATCCACACCAAGGCACATTAGAATGAAAATATCTAACATACAAAACAAAGATAGAATTTTAAAGGTGGCGAGAGAAAAGCATCAGATTACCTACAGGGGGAAACCAATACGGATATCAGCAGATTTCTCAGCCCAGACCCTAAAAGCAAGAAGGGCCTGGAACAACATATTTCAAGCAGCTGGGCGCGGTGGCGCACGCCTGTAATCCAAGCGACTTGGGAGGCTGAGTCAGGAGGATCCTGAGTTCAAAGCCAGCCTCAGCAACTTAACGAGGCCCTAAGCAATTCAGTGAGACCCTGTCTCTAAATAAAATACAAAATAGGCCTGGGGATGTGGCTCAGTGGCCAAGTGTCCCTGAGTTCAATCCCTGGTTCAAAAAAAACAACAACAACAACAACAACAACAAAAAAAACATATTTCAAGCTCTGAAAGAAAATGGATGCTAACCAAGAATCTTATACCCGGCAATACTTACCTTCAGATCTGGTGACGAAATAAAATCCTTCCATGATAAACAAAAGCTTAAAGAATTCACAAAGAGAAAGCCTGCCCTACAGAACATTCTCAACAAAATATTCGAAGAGGAAGAAACAAAAAATAACAATGTCAGTCAACATGGGGAGGAATTACCCTAAAGAAAGAGTCAATCAAAGGAGAAACAAAGTTAAGCTAAAAACCCCAAAAAAGCTAAAATGGCAGGAAATACAAGTCATATCTCAATAATAACCCTGAATGTAAATGGCCTAAACTCATCAATCAAAAGACATAGACTGGCAGACTGGATTAAAAAGAAAGACCCAACAATATGCTGCCTTCAAGAGACTCATCTCATAGAAAAACATGCCCACAGACTAAAGGTGAAAGGTTGGGAAAAAACATACCATGCACATGGACTGAGTAAAAAAGCAGGGGTTTCCATCCTCATTTCATATAAAGCAGACTTCAAGCCAAAGTTAGTCAGAAGGGATAAAGAAGGACATTTCATACTGCTTAAAGGAAGCATAAATCAGCAAGACATAACAATCATAAATATTTATGCACCAAACAATGGTGCATCCATGTACGTCAATCAGATCCTTCTCAATTTCAGGAACCAAATAGACCAAAACACAATAATACTGGAGGACTTTAACACTCCTTTCTCACCACTGGACAGATCTTCCAAACAAAAATTGAACAAAGAAACCACAGGATTCAATGACACAATCACTAATTTAGACTTAACAGACATATAAAGAATATTCCATCCATCGAAAAGCAAATACACTTTTTTCTCAGCAGCTCATGGGTCCTTCTCTAAAATAGACCATATGTTATGCCACAAAGCTACTCTTAGCAAATGCAAAAACATAGAGATACTACCTTTTATACTATCAGATCATAATGGAATGAAATTAGATATCAATGATAAAATTAAAAACAGAAACTACTCCAAGACCTGGAGATTAAATAATTTGCTATTGAATGATGCATGGATAACAGAAGACATTAGGGGGGAAATTAAAAAATTCTTAGAGGTCAACGAGAACAAAGATACAACATATCAAAATCTCTGGGATACTATGAAAGCAGTGCTAAGAGGAAAATTCATTGCTTGGAGTGCATTTAATAAAAGAATGAAAAGTCAACAAATCAATGACCTCACATTACAGCACAAAGCCCTAGAAAAAAGAGGAACAGATCATCACCAAAAGTAGTAGAAGACAGGAAATAATCAAAATCAGAGCTGAAATCAATGAAATTGAAACAAAAGAAACAATTCAAAAAATTGACAAAACAAAAAGTTGGTTCTTTGAAAAAATAAACAAAATTGATAAACCCTTAGCCACGCTAACGAAGAGAAGGAGAGAGAAACTCCAAATTACTAAAATTCGTGATGGAAATGGAAATATTACAACAGACACAATTGAAATACAAAACATAATAAGAAGTTACTTTGAAATTTATACTCCAACAAAATAGAAAACCTCGAAGACATCAACAGGTTCCTAGAGGCATATGGGCCACCCAAACTGAATCTGGAGGACATACACAACTTAAATAGATCAATTTCAAGCAATGAAATAGAAGTCATCAAAAGCCTACCAACAAAGAAAAGTCCAGGACCAGACGGATTCACAGCTGAGTTCTATAAGACCTTCAAAGAAGAGCTCATTCCAATACTCCTCAAAGTTTTTCATGAAATAGAGGAGGAGGGAACCCTTCCAAACTCATTCTATGAAGCTAATATCACCCTGATAACCAAAACCAGAGAAGGACACATCGAGGAAAGAAAATTTCAGACCAATATCCCTAATGAACATAGATGCAAAAATTCTTAACAAAATTTTAGCAAATCTCATACAAAAGTATATTAAAAAGATAGTGCACCATGATCAAGTGGGTTTCATCCCGGGGATGCAAGTTTGGTTCAACATCCGGAAATCAATAAATGTAATTCACCACATCAACAGACTTAAAGTCAAGAACCACATGATTATTTCAATAGATGCAGAGAAAGCATTTGATAAAATACAGCACCCCTTCATTCTCAAAACACTAGAAAAAATAGGGATAGTGGGGACATTCCTTAACATTGTAAAGGCTATTTATGCCAAGCCCACAGCTAACATCATTCTAAATGGAGAAAAATTGAAAGCATTCCCCCTGAGAACTGGAACAAGACAGGGATGCCCTCTTTCGCCACTACTATTCAACATTGTTCTTGAAACTCTAGCCAGAGCAATTAGACAGACCAAAGAAATTAGAGGAATACAAATAGGAAAAGAAGAGCTCAAACTATCCCTATTTACTGATGACGTGATTCTCTCTTTAGAAGACCCTAAGAATTCCACCAGAAAACTTCTGGAACTCATAAATGAATTCAGTAAAGTATCAGGATAAAAAATTAATGCTCATAAATCTAATGCATTTTTATTCGTGATGCATCCTCTGAGAGAGAAATTAGGAAAACTACCCCATTCACAAAAACCCCCCCAAAAATAAAATACTTGGGAATCAATCTAACAAAAGATGTGAAAGACCTCTACAATGAGAACTACAGAACACTAAAGAAAGAAGTTAAAGAGAATCTGAGAAGATGGAAAGATCTCCCACGTTCTTGGATAGGCAGAATTAATATTATCAAAATGGCCATACTTCCAAAAGCACTATACAAATTCAATGCAATTCCAATTAAAATCCCAATGACAGACCTCATAGAAATAGAGCAAGCAATCATGAAATTCATTTGGAGGAATAAGAGACCCAGAATAGCTAAAGCAATCCTTAGCAAGAAGAGCGAAGCAGGGGGTATCACAATATCAGACCTTCAACTATACTACAGAGCAATAGTAACAAAAACAGCATGGTATTGGTACCAAAATAGACAGGTAGATCAATGGTACAGAATAGAGGACACAGAGACAAACCCACATAAATACAGGTATCTCATACTTGACAAAGGAGCCAAAAACATACAATGGAGAAAAGACAGCCTCTTCAACAAATGGTGCTGGGAAAATTGGAAATCCATATGCAGCAAAATGAAACTAAACCCATATCTCTCACCCTGTACAAAACTCAAATCAAAATGGTCAAGGACCTAGGACTTAGACCAGAGACCCTGCACCTAATAGAAGAGAAAATAAGTCCAAATCTTCATCACATTGGCCTAGGACCAGATTTCCTTAACATGACTCCCAAAGCACAAGAAATAAAAGCAGGAATCAATGATTGGGATAGAGTCAAACTAAAAAGCTTTTTCTCAGCAAAGGAAACAATCAGCAATGTGAAGAGAGAGCCTTCAGAGTGGGAGAAAATCTTTGCTACACACACTTCAGATAAAGCACTAATCTCCAGAATCTACAAAGTACTCAAAATCTTTATGCCAAGAATACTAATAACCCAATCAATAAATGGGCCAAAGAAAGGAACAGACACTTTACAGGCCGAGGAAGATCTACAAGCAATCAACAGATTTATGAAAAAATGTTCAACATCCCTCATTATAAGAGAAATGCAAATCAAAACCACCTTAAGATTTCATCTTACCCCAATTAGAATGTCTTTTATTAAGATTACAGGCAACAATAGGTGTTGGCGAGGATGTGGGGAAAAGGGTACACTCATACATTGCTGTTGGGAGTGCAAGTTGGTGCAGTCACTCTGGAAAGCAGTGTGGAGATTCCTTAGAAAACTTGGAGTGGATCCACCATTTGACCCAGCTATCCCACTCCTTGGCCTATACCCAAAGGACTTAAAATCCGATTACTACAGTGATGCAGCCACATCAATGTTCATAGCTGCTTAATTCACAATAGCTAGATTGTGGAACCAACCTAGATGTCCCTCAATAGATGAATGGATAAAGAAACTGTGGTATATATACACAATGGAATATTACTCAGCCATAAACAAGAATAAAATTATGGCATTTGTAGGTAAATGGATGATGTTGGAGACTGTTATGCTAAGTGAGATTAACCAAGCCCAAAAATCCAAAGGCCGAATAGTCTCTCTGATAAGTGAATGATGATGCATAATGCGGGGTGGAAGGATGGCAAGAATGGAGGAAGAATAGAGAGCATAGAGGGAAGGGAGGGGTGGGGTCGAGGTTGGGGGGTAAGAATAATAACAGTATGTGTCAGACATCATTGCCCTGTGTACACGTATGAATGCACAGATGGTGTGACTCTACTTTGTGTACAACCAGAAAAACAATAGCTGTACTCCATTTGTGTTCAATGAATCAAAAAAATTAAATAAAAAATAATAAATAAATAAATAAATAAAATACTTGCAAATAAATCTAACAGAAGAGGTGAAAGAACCCTATAATGTAAACTATAGAACACTAAAGAAAGAAATTTTGAAGAAGGCCTTAGAAGATGGAAAGATCTTCCATGTTCTTTGATAGCCAGAATTAATATTGTCAAAATGGCCCTTCTACCAAAATCACTGTTCAGATTTAATGTAATTCATTAAAATTCCAATGAAGTTCTTCATAAAAACAGGAAAAGCAGTCATGAAATTTATTTAGAAAAATAAGAGGCTCAGAGTAGCCAAAGCAATCCTTAACAAAAAAAAGTAAAGCAGGAGGCATCACAATACCAGACATTAAATTATACTTCAGGGCTACAGTAACAAAAATAGTCTGGTGTTGCCACCAAAACAGACATGAAGACCACTGGTACAGAATAGAAGACACAGAGACAAACCCACATAAATACAGTTATCTCATACTAGACAAAGGCACCATAAACATACATTGAGAAAAGCTATCCTCTTCAACAAATGGTGCTGGGAAAACTGGAAATCCGTATGCAATAGAATGAAATTGAACCCCTCTCTCTCACTCTGCACAAAACTCTACTCAAAGTGGATGAAGGACCTAGGCATTAGATCAGAGACCTTGCACCTACTAGGAGAAAAGGTAGACCCAACTTTCTATCATGTCAACTTAGGAACCAATGTCCTCAACAAGACTCCTAAAGTGCAAGAAGTAAAATCAAAACTCAATAAATGGGATGGTAGCAAACTAAAAAGTTTCTTCACAGCAAAGGAAACATGAAGAGAGAGCCTAGAGAATGGGAAGAAATCTCTGCCACCCATCTCAAATAGAGCATTAATCTCCAGGATATATAGAGAATTCAAAAAATTCAGCATCAGAAAAACAAATAACCCAATCAATAAATGGGCAAAGGAACTGAGCAGACACATCACAGAAGAAGATATACAATTGATCAACAAATATATGAAAAAATATTCATCATCTCTAGCAGTTAGAGAAATGCAAATTAAAACTACACTGAGATTTCCATCTCACTCCAGTCAGAATGGCAATTATCAAGAATAACAAGTGACCTCTCTGAGCCCTCGGACCTAAGCCCACCCCTTTTGTGGGGACACGGCGCTGTGGCTCCAGGTGAGATTTGGCCGGGAGCGGAGCTGCTTGCCGGCTCCAGTGGGGAATTTGGGCCCGGTCGGCGCCATTCTACAGCTTCCCTAGCGGAGAGACTCCATCTTGACCTCTCTGAGCCCTCGGACCTAAGCCCACCCCTTTCCGCTGGGACACAGCGCTGCGGCTCCAGGTGAGATTTGGCCAGGAGCAGAGCTGCTTGCCGGCTCCAGTGGGGAATTTGGGCCCGGTCGGCGCCATTCTACAGCTTCCCTGGCGGAGAGACTCCATCTTGAGCTGTCTGAACCCTCGACCTAAGCCCACCCCTTTCGCGGGGACACGGTGCTGCGGCTCCAGGGACATGGTGCGGCATCTCCTGGTTGCCTCTGCCCAGAAGCATTGATCATTCCCAACCTGGAGGTTGTGAGACAGCAGCTATCTTGGGTCACCACTTGATCAAGCACCTCTCAAACATCTGGTGAGTTGCTAGAAATCTGCAGGGACGCTCTGGGTCTTTACAGGGAAGTTGCAATCCCTCTGATTTGCACTACTAGAGGGGAGGATATATGAGCAGCATGAGAAAACACGGGAACAAAGTGTCCCAAACAAACCTGGATGATACATCAAGAGAACCCAAAGACAGCATGGTAGAAGGAATGACAGAAATGGAGTTCAGAATGTTCATAATTAAAATGATCCGAGAAGAGAATGAGGTGACGAGAGAGCAGACTCAGGCTATGAATAATTAGCTAATAGAGCAATTGCAGGAAGCAAAAAATCATTTCAATAAAGAGATAGAAGTTCTGAGAAAAAAGCAAACAGAAATCCTTGAAGGAAACAAGGAAATGAAGGAAACAATCAACCAAGTTAAAAACTCAATAGAAAGCATAATTAATAGAATAGATCACTTGGAAGACAGAACCTCAGACAATGAAGACAAAATATTTAATCTTGAAAACAAAGTCGAACAAACAGAGAAGATGGTTAGGAATCATGAACGAAACCTCCAAGAAATATGGGACATCATGAAAAGACCAAATTTAAGAGTTATTGAGATTGAGGAAGGCACAGAGATACAAACCAAGGGTATGAACAATCTGTTCAATGAAATAATATCAGAAAATTTCCCAAATATGATGAATGAGATGGAAAATCAATTACAAGAGGCCTACAGGACACCAAACGCACAGAATTTCAACAGATCCACACCAAGGCACATTAGAATGAAAATACCTAACATACAAAACAAAGATAGAATTTTAAAGGCGGCGAGAGAAAAGCAGCAGATTACCTACAGGGGGAAACCAATACGGATATCAGCAGATTTCTCAGCCCAGACCCTAAAAGCAAGAAGGGCCTGGAACAACATATTTCAAGCTCTGAAAGAAAACGGATGCCAACCAAGAATCTTATATCCAGCAAAACTTACCTTCAGATTTGATGACGAAATAAAATCCTTCCATGATAAACAAAAGCTTAAAGAATTCACAAAGAGAAAGCCTGCCCTACAGAACATTCTCAACAAAATATTCAAAGAGGAAGAAATGAAAAATAACAATCGCGGTCACCATGGGGAGGAACTACCCTAAAGAAAGAGTCCATCAAAGGAGAAACAAAGTTAAGCTAAAAACCCTAAAAAAGCTAAAATGACAGGAAATACAAGTCATATCTCAATAATAACCCTGAATGTAAATGGCCTAAACTCATCAATCAAAAGACATAGACTGGCAGACTGGATTAAAAAGAAAGACCCAACAATATGCTGCCTTCAAGAGACTCATCTCATAGAAAAACATGCCCACAGACTAAAGGTGAAAGGTTGGGAAAAAGCATACCATGCACACGGACTGAGTAAAAAAGCTGGGGTTTCCATTCTCATTTCAGACAAAGCAGACTTCAAACCAAAGATAGTCAGAAGGGATAAAGAAGGACATTTCATATTGCTTAAAGGTAGCATAAATCAACAGGACATAACAATCATAAATATTTATGCACCAAACAATGGTGCATCCATGTATGTCAATCAGATCCTTCTCAATTTCAGGAATCAAATAGACCAAAACACAATAATACTTGGAGACTTTAAAACTCCTCTCTCACCGTTGGACAGATCTTCCAAACAAAAATTGAATAAAGAAACTATAGGACTCAATGACACAATCGCTAATTTGGACTTAACGGACATATATAGAATATTCCATCCATCAAAAAGCGAATACACTTTCTTCTCAGCAGCTCATGGGTCCTTCTCTAAAATAGACCATATGTTATGCCACAAAGCTACTCTTAACAAATACAAAAACATAGAGATACTACCTTGTATACTATCAGATCATAATGCAATGAAATTAGACATCAACGAGAAAGTTAGAAACAGAAACTACTCCAAGACCTGGAGATTAAATAATATGCTATTGAATGATACATGGATAACAGAAGACATTAGGGGGGAAATTAAAAGATTCTTAGAAGTCAACGAGAATAAAGATACAACATATCGAAATCTCTGGGATACTATGAAAGCAGTACTAAGAGGAAAGTTCATTGCAGAGAGTGCATTTAATAAAAGAATGAAAAGTCAACAAATCAATGACCTCACATTACAGCTCAAAGCCCTAGAAAAAGAGGAACAGATCATCACCAAAAGTAGTAGAAGACAGGAAATAATCAAAATCAGAGCTGAAATCAACGAAATTGAAACAAAAGAAACAATTCAAAAAACTGACGAAACAAAAAGTTGGTTCTTTGAAAAAATAAACAAAATTGATAAACCCTTAGCCATGCTAACAAAGAGAAGGAGAGAGAAACTCCAAATTACTAAAATTCGTGATGGAAATGGATATATTACAACAGACACAATTGAAATACAAAACATAATAAGAAGCTACTTTGAAAATTTATACTCCAACAAAATAGAAAACCTGGAAGACATCAACAGGTTCCTAGAGGCATATGAGCCACCCAAACTGAATCTGGAGGACATACACAACTTAAATAGATCAATTTCAAGCAATGAAATAGAGGAAGTCATCAAAAGCCTACCAACAAAGAAAAGTCCGGGACCAGATGGATTCACAGCCGAGTTCTACAAGACCTTCAAAGAAGAGCTCATTCCAATACTCTTCAAAGTACTTCATGAAATAGAGGAGGAGGGAACCCTTCCAAACTCATTCTATGAAGCTAATATCACCCTGATACCAAAACCAGAGAAGGACACATCAAGGAAAGAAAATTTCAGACCCATATCTCTAATGAACATAGATGCAAAAATTCTTAACAAAATTTTAGCGAATCGCATACAAAAGCATATTAAAAAGATAGTGCACCATGATCAAGTGGGTTTCATCCCAGGGATGCAAGGTTGGTTCAACATCCGGAAATCAATCAATGTAATTCACCACATCAACAGACTTAAGGTCAAGAACCACATGATTATTTCAATAGATGCAGAGAAAGCATTTGATAAAATACAGCACCCCTTCATGCTCAAAACACTAGAAAAAATAGGGATAGTGGGGACATTCCTTAACATTGTAAAGGCTATTTATGCCAAGCCCACAGCTAACATCATTCTAAATGGAGAAAAATTGAAAGCATTCCCCCTGAGAACTGGAACAAGGCAGGGATGCCCTCTTTCACCACTACTATTCAACATTGTTCTTGAAACTCTAGCCAGAGCAATTAGACAGACCAAAGAAATTAGAGGAATACGAATAGGAAAAGAAGAGATCAAACTATCCCTATTTGCTGATGACATGATTCTCTATCTAGAAGATCCTAAGAATTCCACCAGAAAACTTCTGGAACTCATTAATGAATTCAGCAAAGTAGCAGGATATAAAATTAATGCTCATAAATCTAATGCATTTTTATTCGTAAGTGATGCATCCTCTGAGAGAGAAATTAGGAAAACTACCCCATTCACATTAACCTCAAAAAAAATAAAATACTTGGGAATCAATCTAACAAAAGATGTGAAAGACCTCTACACTGAGAACTACAGAACACTAAAGAAAGAAGTTAAAGAGCATCTGAGAAGATGGAAAGATCTTCCATGTTCTTGGATAGGCAGAATTAATATTGTCAAAATGGCCATACTTCCAAAAATGCTATACAAATTCAATGCAATTCCAATTAAAATCCCAATGATGGACCTCATAGAAATAGAGCAAGCAATCATGAAATTCATATGGAGGAATAAGAGACCCAGAATTGCTAAAGCAATCCTTAGCAAGAAGAGCGAAGCAGGGGGTTTCACAATACCAGACCTCCAACTATACTACAGAGCAATAGTGACAAAAACAGCATGGTATTGGTACCAAAATAGACAGGTAGATCAATGGTACAGAATAGAGGACACAGAGACAAACCCAAATAAGTACAGGTATCTCATACTTGACAAAGGAGGCAAAAACATGCAATGGAGAAAAGACAGCCTCTTCAACAAATGGTGCTGGGAAAACTGGAAATCCATATGCAGCAAAATGAAACTAAACCCATATCTCTCACCCTGTACAAAACTCAACTCAAAGTGGATCAAGGACCTAGAAATCAGACCAGAGACTCTGCACCTAATAGAAGAGAAAATAGGTCCAAATCTTCATCATGTTGGCCTAGGACCAGATTTCCTTAACATGACTCCCAAAGCGCAAGAAATAAAAGCACGAATCAATGATTGGGATAGAGTCAAACTAAAAAGCTTCTTCTCAGCAAAGGAAACAATCAGCAATGTGGAAGAGAGAGCCTTCAGAGTGGGAGAAAATCTTTGCCACACACACTTCGGACAGAGCACTAATCTCCAGAATCTACCAAGTACTCAAAAATCTTTACACCACGAACACCAATAACCCAATCAATAAATGGGCCAAGGAAATGAACAGACACTTTACAGAGGAAGATCTACAAGCAATCAACAGATTTATGAAAAAATGTTCAACATCACTCATTATAAGAGAAATGCAAATCAAAACCACCTTAAGATTTCATCTTACCCCAATTAGAATGTCTTTTATCAAGAACACAGGCAACAACAGGTGTTGGCGAGGATGTGGGGAAAAGGGTACACTCATACATTGCTGGTGGGAGTGCAAGTTGGTGCAGCCACTCTGGAAAGCAGTGTGGAGATTCCTTAGAAAACTTGGAATGGATCCACCATTTGACCCTGCTACCCCACTCCTTGGCTTATACCCAAAGGACTTAAAATCAGATTGCCTCAGTGATGCAGCCACATCAATGTTCATAGCTGCTCAATTCACAATAGCTAGATTGTGGAACCAACCTAGATGTCCCTCAATAGATGAATGGATAAAGAAACTGTGGTATATATACACAATGGAATATTACTCAGCCATAAAGAAGAATAAAATTATGACATTTGTAGGTAAATGGATGATGTTGGAAACTGTTATGCTAAGTGAGATCAGCCAATCCCAAAAATCCAAAAGCCGAATGGTCTCTCTGATAAATGAATGATGATGCATAATGTGGGGGGAAAAGATGGCAAGAATGGAGGAAGGATAGAGATCATAGAGGGAAGGGAGGGGTGGGGGCGGGTGGGGGGTAAAATTAATAACAGAGTGTGTGACAGATACCATTGCCCTGTGTACATGCATGAAAGCACAGATGGTGTGACTCTACTTTGTGTAAAATCAGTGAAACAATAGCTGTACTCCATTTGTGTTCAATGAATCAATAAGTAAATAAAAAAAAAGAAAAAAAGAATAACAAGTAACTATAAACGTTGGCAAAGATGTACAGGTAAGGTTCACTCATACATTGCTGGTAGGACTGCAAATTGGTGCAACCACTCTGGAAAGCAGTATGGAGATTCCTCAGAAAACTTGGAAAGGAACCACCATTTGATACAGTTATCCCACCCAAAGGATTTAAAATCAGCATACTACAGTGATGCAGCCACATCAGTGTCTATAGCAGCAGCTCAATTCACAGTAGTTAAGCTATGGAATAAACCCAGGTATCCTTCAACAGACGAATGGATAAAAAAATGTAGCACATATACACAATGGAATATTACTCCACCATAAAACAGAATGACTTTATGACTTCTGCTAGTAAATGGATGGATCTGGAGAATATCATGCTAAGTGAAATAAGTCAATTCCCAAAAAACCAAAGGTTGAACGTTGTCTCTGATATGTGGATGCTAACACACAAGGGGGGGGGGGTTCGGTGAGAATCCAAGTTCAGTGGATTAGACAAAGGGGAATAAAGGGAAGGGATGGGGGTGGGGAAGGAAGGGGAAAAAAAAGAACCCACTTGCTTAAGAGATGCAATGAACTAGGTGTTTGGTTTCTTGTTTTGACAAACCTCTGGTGCTCTGTGTCTGTGCTTTGTGCAAAAATATGGACACACCAGGAGGCCAACAAGTGCACAGAGATGACAGTTTGAGGTTCTCTTCCAACTACAACTAGCAAGTTCCTGGGTCCCTAACACATGGCTGTGTATGTATGTTTCTGACAGATGCCTGCCAGGCATGGGAAGCTGTTGGGAGAGTGAGCATCGGGAAGCTCACCAGGAGCCAGGTGATCACTCCTGAAAGGCCAAACCAAGCACTACCTACAGAAGCGAATGCATGGGCTCTACATTTCAGCTAAACAAACACAACGGTGCCCTTCAGTGAGTACCATCCCAGGCCTGGGTAGCAGGGCTCTCTCACAGTTCATTTATCTTTATCTGAACAGAGCAAAACATGGGGTTTCGCTCTCATTCATTTCATGGGCTTCTGGGCATTTTTAAAATTCACATACTGTAAAATTTGCCATTTTAAAGTGTATAATTCAGTGACTTTTGGTATACACAGGTTGTACAACAATCACCACTAATTCCAGAATGTTCCATCATCTAAAAAAGAAACTTTGGAGGAGCAGTCAATCTACTCCAAGCCTCTGGCAACCACTAATCCACATTCTACCTCCAAAGGTTTGCTTCTTCTGAACATTTTATTAAAATGGAATTAATGCAATATGTGGTCTTTTGTGACTATTTTCTTTCACTGAGCATAATGTCTTCAAGGTTTATCCACACTTTAGCTTGTATCAGTACTTCATTCCTTTTTATGACTAAGATTCCATTTTGGACATTTGAGTGGTTTCCAGTTTCTGAAAATTATAAATATTGTTGCTATAAACATTTGTGCACAAATTTTGTGTAAACGTATGTCATTAATTCTCTTGAGCATATCTCTAAGGGTTCAATTGCTGAATCTCTTGAACCCTAATATTCATGCCAGCACTTTCTATGTGAATCCATTTCCACAGCAGACTGAAGGAAATAGAGTTCACCAGAAACCCCAAAAGTCACAGAAAGAAATGGAGACATGTATAAAGGAATAAAGGGGTTCTGCATGAAGCAATAAATTGCTGTTCACAAAGCACCACTAATAATATCTTTCACCTACACCGAAACACAGCAGTGTCTGCAGCCAGAATGAGGGGACCTGCACTGGACCTAAATTGGTGCAATCTTCTTAATAATAACAATCTACACATAATGAGTGCTTACTATCTTTGAAGCGCTGTGCTGAGCATATTATGTAGATTGTCTAATAGTAGAGAGAATGGGGGAAACACGGTTATTGCAAACAATCTCTGATTGCAGCCACGTCTGCTCTCTGCCAGAGTGGCCTAACTCATCTCTAGGCCAGACCTGGAGGGAGAGGGAAAACAGAGGAAGCTAAATGCCTGGGGGGATGAGGGGAGGCATATCTTTGGAATTTGTTTGCTGGAAGGTAAAGAGACTGGGTGGGGAGTAGGCTTTGAAGGCTTGATCATGGAAGAGAGGTGCTTATGAGAAGGCAGGAACAATGGACCAGGAGCCTGGGAAGAAAAGGCACCCAATAAAAAAAATCTCAAAGGCCAAGAGAACTTTAAGGAGTCGGTGTTAGGTTGGTATTTGTTTTGAACTGCATTGACATCTCCCTCTATTTCTGTGAGACCTTTGATCAGGCCTGTAGATGTCACTCTGAAGGATTAAAGAGGTGGGCAGTGCAGGCCAGAGATGAAACACTAACCTTGCAGCAGAAATTCAGCAACAAGTGATCAGAAAATGTAAGCTCCAGAAACATCAGAATATTAGATGGGACAAAAAGTATGAACTCCTACTATAGGGCTCAATCCATTTTCGAAGTTAAGTATTAAGGGAAAAGTGACTCCAGAAGTTGGACATGATGGAACCATCTGACTTTCACAACATAATATGCCCACTGACCCTACTGTTGAGTTGGGAAAGAGTAGCAGGTCAGAGTAGGCAAAGCCAAGGTCCAAACCACCTTAATGCTCACCACATGGCAATGGCACATGATAAAGATCTTCAAGACCTCATGGTAGCATTACCATGAAGACTCAGAGAGTACCAGAACATCTTCTCAGCACCTGTTGGAAGTCTAGGACCATTCTTCTCAGACTACAGATAGAAAATTCTAGCATGGAAGTCTCCTAGAATTGACTGGGTTCACTGAAGTTTTCTCTCATCCCCACCTGACACAGTCACATTCAGGTGAATCTGAGGCCACTTCTGCAGCAGGGGTTGGCAAACATTTTCTCAAAAGAGCCAGATAAGAAAACATTTTTTAGTGGCTCAGGAAGCCAAGGCAGGAGGATCATGAGTTCAAAGCCAGCCTCAGCAACTTTGCAAGACCCTAAGCAACTCAGCAAGACCCTGCATCTAAATAAAATACAAAAGGGCTGGGGATGTGGCTCAGTGGTGGAATACCCCTGGGTTCAATTCCCAGTAGCAAAAAAAAAAAAAAAAAAGACAAATAGAAAGGAAAGAAAGAACAAAAGAAAGAAACATTTCTTAGATTTTTAGACTCTGTGAGAGAAGAGGCAAAATCAAGGAAATTAAGTAGGTACTTATAGAAAAAGAAAGAAGACAAATTTCCATAATGTTTTTAATGAAGAAATTTTAAAAATAATAACTCATAATTTTTAATAATACAGATTTAATAATGAGAAGAATGAATTTTTTACACTATTTTGTTTCATTGAAGTTCAAAGTTAATACTTATAACATCCAATTGACTGCAAATGTTCATTGTAAAAACCATTCTTAGTTTATGAACCATATAAAAATAGGTGCAGGCTCAATGTAGCTTTCACCCTCTGTTCTGTAGTCACCATTACATGAAGCAAAGTGAATGCTGGGTGTTCTTGCCAGTACCCTTACATGGAAATCAGAGATCTTGAAGGGACTTAGGTGCTGCCTTTGAAACATTCAGATATTCCTCAAACCCATTTTCCTGATACCTAAATGACAGAAATGACCATTCTTCTAGTCAGTACTTACTGAGCACCTACTGTGTGCCAGTACTATCAGAGTCACTGGGGATATAGTGGTGAGCAAGATAGATCAGCTACCTGCCTTCATGGGGGATGAGACTGAAAACAAGAGTTGAAGAAAAATGGTCAGAAAAAAATGGTAGTGCTATGGAGAAAATAAGAAAGCATTAGAAGGATGGAGACAGGGAGCTACTTTGGGTAAAGCAATGTAATAAGGAGCTCCTTCTTCTCCACAAAATTACCAATCTTTTTTTTTTTTTTTTAACCAGACTTGTGTTTTATCTCATAGGATATGGGTGAAATTGAATCTCATTGTTTTGATTTGCTTCCCTTCTTGATCTTGATATGTGTGTATACATTTTTTTCTTTGACCTTTTATTTGTCCTCTTCTGTTAATTCCTGGTAACTCCCTGTTGGTTTTCTGTGTGTTTATCTTATTTACTTTGCTAAAGTTTTATATTAATCCTTTATTGGTGATATGATTGCAAACATCCTCCCCTAGATTCTAACTTGTCTTTTAGATTTGTGGTGTCTTTTGTTTACAAGATTTTCATTTTTATCTGTTAAATAATCTGCTCCATGTGAGAATTGGTTGTTAGCTGCCTGCCTCAGCAGGCAGTTGGGAAAAGGCATGAATTATGAGTGGAAGCTTTTGTTTCATCTCTTAAAGCTACTTCTTATCCAAATTTATTAATGTCCCTGAGCCTTGGCTTCCTCGTCTGCAAAATGAGCACAATTCCTATTTCATGGATTGGTTCTATGAACTAGAGAATATAGGAACTCCCCTAGGATTATGGTCTCCTCCAACTCCACTTAAACTACAAGCGTCATGAAGGAATCATATCCCCCATAATACCAGGTGCAGTGTTAATATGTAACATTTTGCCTACTATGTTGATTAAATTGAACTTACCTTTAAAAGGCATATAAAGTACCAACTACAATAATATTCATTTAAATTTAACTAAAATGTGGAAGACAGGAGCATTTACTAATTAGCTCTTTAACCTACAATTACTCCAACTGACCTCCCTTGAACTTAAGAAGTACTAGAGTGGTAGGTGACTCACAACAGTGGTAGTTATGGGAGATTTGTGAATGTTCTTTTGAGGAAAACTATCTTTCAAGAGTTTGCAATCACATTTACATGGTCAATCCTTATACAAACCAAAATTATTTAACAGCATTTTGTAAAAGATACTTGCAATTATTTTTAAGGAAAAAAGAAATCAAACTGATGCAAATAGGTAAGACAACTTCAGAAGTGAGTTATATGGGGAATAAATGTATAATACACACACTAACAAAAATGTACAAGTTGCTGCTAGCCTTTCAGATTTTAAAGCATATATGCATATATATATGCTTTATGCTATATACATATATGTATATGTATACATTCATATATGTTATCCACACATATGAATATTCCAGCTACTCTAATCCCTGAGCATAATATTTACATTTTAGATTTCAAGAAGAATAAAAGAGGGCTGGGGTTGTAGCTCGCATGTGTGAGGCACTGGGTTCAATCCTCAGCACCACACACAAACAAATAAAGATATTGTGTTCATTTACAACTAAAAACTTTAAAAAAGAAGAAGAATAAAAGAAATACTAAAATATTTAGCATTTTAATATTAAAATCCCAGCAGCTCAGGAGGCTGAGGCCGGAGGATCGAGAGTTTAAAGCCAGTTCAGCAACGTAGTGAGGCCGTAAGCAAATTCGCCAAGACCCTGTCTCTAAATAAAAATACAAAAAAAAGGGCTGGGGATATGGCTCAGTGGTTAAGCGACCCTGGATTCAATCCCTAGTGCCAATGAATACTGGGCTTTATACGTCACAGGCCAACTTGCCTATAGCTTCCTGATACTCATAAACCAGTGTTGCAGGTGGTGACGCACCAGGCTGAACACAGATGACCCTCATTTGCGGGACTGTTTCCCTGCCTGGCGTTTTCACCTCTGTGCTCTCATTTCATCTTCACAACAACCCTGTGAGTTATGTACTACTCATTTTTTTCCCCATTTTTCTCTTTTTTTCTTTTTTTTATTTATTTTTTTACAGACTTCATTTTGATTCATTATACACATATGGGGGACAAATTTTCATTACTATGGTTGTGCATGATGTACATTCATATCATTGTTGTTAATCATACATGTACATAAGGTAATTATGTCTGTCTCATTACACCATTTTTCATACCCCCACCCCCTCCCCCTCTCATTTCCCTCTATATAATCTAAAGTTCCTCCATTCTTCTCTCATCCCCCCATCCCCCCAACCAGATTTTATATTATCATCCACTTATCAGGGAAAACATTCAGCCTTTGTTTTGGGGGGATTGGCTTGTTTCTACTCATTTTTTACAGAGGAAGAAACTCAAGTTCAGAGGAGGCTCACCACGTATCCACATTCAGAAAGCAGGGGAGAGAATTTAAACTTCCAACCTCCAGTGTAAAAGCAGGACTGGAGGAGTGGCTCAGTGGCAGAGAGCTTGCCTAGCATGCACCAGGCCCTGGGGTCCATCCCTAGCAATGCAAACATACAAAAACAACAAACATGAGCCCATCTTACAGGTGAGGTTGCAACATTCTCAAGTATTTTCATGCCATTTGTAAATCCACATAATCAGTGACCAAAGATCCCCTGTATTACCTTCACTGGCTTCTCCCATATTCTCCCAAAACTGCTGACGAAAGAAGCTGCTTTCCACAGCCTAATCACGCTGAGCTCAACGAACATGTATTTTGCTAATTAGAATTTTTAAGTGATTTGTTGTGCTCTACTCAAAGTAGATGAAATATATACTAAAATTGCTTGCTGTCATATTGTGCATAAGAGTAAATGCTATTCAACACAAGTATTGCCTCTGATTTGTGGTTAGCTTCTGAAAATACATTTGGAAGTCTTTCAATAAACTCCAAATAAAAATGAGGAAGGGATCGCCATGAAGATGGATTTAGACGTGGGGTTTGACTCCTCTCATCAGAGGCCTTGGGCTCATTAACACTCCTGGCTTTATTTTTTCGAATAACTTGCTGCTTATCCCCATCCTCAGGAAAAAAAAAAAAAAAAAAAAAAGAGAGAGAGAGAGAAAGAGACTAACTTACCATCCTTCCATTACTGCCCTGTGCAAAGAACCTAACATAAACAATGTCAACGAGAATCATTGTATTTAACAAACTCCAGGATGGGCCCCAGCACTGTTTGTAAGATGTAAATCAAGTCTGGTTTTATTTTAGTGTGCTGCTAAATTCAGACGTCTGCTTCATTTTAGATCTCAGCCCTCTGAAAAGAGCCAACCATGCTTTATCCAATACTGTCAAGTGCGCAGAATCAGCGAGCCATCAAAACACAAATGTGAAACATGACCTACACAATGTCTGTTTATATATGGATGATTGAAAGGTCACCATACTATGGTGGCCCTAAGTGCTGCTCACCAAGTATTTCCAATTCTAACTTCTGGTACCCAGCAGGGTGGTACCTCTGGCTTTGGTGGGACTGAGAAACTGACTCTGACCATTGAATCTAGAACAGGTGTGCTGTGTACCACTTCCAGGGCCTTTAATACTATCATGCAAGCCCCTCCAGAGCACTCCCTCTTTTGCACTTCCTCCCAAGGTGACTAGCAATGTTCCAGATGGCAGTGGTGCTGCCAGCCTGGGGTCCAGAGAGAGGACAATAATAGCACAAATAGGTACCCACCCCTAACCAACCCTCAATGAACCAGTGAATACACAGCACTAGCAAGAAATAAATCTCTGTCAGTATGAAACATAAGATCAGAGCTTTGTTCATGACTGCAGCATAAGCTGGCCTCTTCCTGCCTAATACCTCAGGCAAATGGTGTCATGAAAAGGAGTTGGTGACTCTAGAGATAAGTTAGCAGATCTGTGTAATTTAGTATCTGAAGCTAAGTGTTATTATCTTGTCAGAGAAAGGCTCCTCAGCCCATAGTTCACATGGCCCCAATCATCATGTTCCAAAATCTGAATTAAATAGACCTATTTAAAATTGGAAATTGAAAAGGGAAAGTTACAGTTGTAACCTTCCGAACTGCCAGTTCTAATTTATTGGTCTGTCAAGGTTCTTAGTTGTAAACAATAGAAACTACTCTGGCTAGTTAAGCAGAAAAGGAATTGATTAAAGATTTATTAGCTTGCAGAATCTACAGGGCAGGAACACCACCTCCTGACACGTAGGTTTAGACCACACTGCCTCATTGCTGGGCAGACATTATCCACAGCTCATTTCACCAACACTAGAACTCCGACAACCAAGCCATTCTGTGGTCCTCACACCATCTACTTTTTGTATCTGAAAGGTACAATCTAAAGTCTCATGCAGGTGTATCTAAATGGTGATGCCTAGGTCCCATGAATGTCCTTTATTTATTTATTGAGGTACTATGAATTGAACTCCAGCCCAATTTGTATTTTTTTTATTTTTTTATTTTATTTTATTTTTTTGAGACAGGGTCTCACTAAGTTGTTTAGGGCCTTGCTAAGTTGCTGAGGCTGGCTTTAAACTTGTGATCCTCCTGCCTCAGTCTTGCAAGCTGCTGGGATTACAAACAGGCTCCACCACACCCAGTCACTTTAGGTGCAAGGGGACATGGGGCAGAGGGTTGGCTCTTTTCTTGAAAAGGTAGAAAATTCCTCAAATACAGAAAGGGAAGATAAATTATAGGCAAGACAAATTATAAGTGCTCACTAAATCTCTGGTACTATATAACTGAGTTCTTTGAGGCTGGTTTTAGTTCATAATTGGTTCCCAGAGACCTGGTTTCTCCAGGTCAACTTTATCATCTGGTACTACCATTTCAACCAGTCTCTGGTTTTACTATATCTAGTTGGTCTGTCACCTACAACCTGGGGAGTCCTAACTGATACGGAAGTAACCATATGTTTAGGAATTCCAAACTAGCCAGTTGGAAGGGAGACTGTAAATAATCAGAGGCCTGAAGAATTATTTGAATGTTTTTCTTAAGAGTAACTCTGCATTGACAGAAAAAGAAAATCAAAGAATGTAAGACTCTAACTTTGGTTTGAGAACTCTAATTGGAATCATGGACTGAATTACTGGTAAATACTTTCTCTACTAAGTCTTCACAAATAACTTTTTACTTTAAAAAAAGCAAGGTGGCAGAATTATATATACATATACATATACATATACATATACATACATTCAGTTGTATATTGTAAGCATATACACACTGGAAAAAAAAACTTATGTACAATCATACATACAAGTTGACAACTTATTACCAAATGCTACTTGGAAATAGGGTTATCTATAAGAAAACATCCCGACAGAAGCAATTCAGCAATAAAGATACATGCATACATACATATACAAACCCACTTATGCATAGATACTAGGGTCTGAGATTATTAAAACACAAAAACAAAAACCCAAACCCTGTAATCTATTCTAGGTGCTCAGGTCCAAGATTTCTAAACTGTGCTAGTTGAAATAAGAGAATTAAATACTGTGCAAAAATGACACTCAATAGTTAGGGAATGCATGGACTTCACTTTTTGGGGGTAAATTAGATGAAGTTTCCCTGTCTCTAAGAATGGTGTCCAAGACAGGGAGGAGCACCATTGTACCATGTTTAGGGAAAGTGGCCAGAACCAGTCAATCCAAGGTGAACATCAGAGACAGCCCTGGAGTGGTCAGGTCAGTCACTCTGTTGGCATTGGAGGGAGAAGGAGAAGGAACACAGCAAGCCAGGATTTCCTGAGTAGCCCTATTCTTCCCTTCCTCCACAGGATGGTGACTGAATTCTTCCTCCAACTCAATGAGAAATCTGCAAGGTCCCAACAAATTTCCTTAATTCTTTTCTTATTTTTTGTTTAAGCTACACTAGAGTCCATTTTTGTTGTTCACAACCAAAAGAATATTACCTTAATATTGTATTAATATTGTTAATATCAATGATATTTGCATATTCCCTTCAAACTTATCCTCCCCAGTGTCCAGCTGCGGTCTTATGTAAATGTCTCATAGGAAGAGTCCAAAAGGACCTTCAGCTTCTCTCTCTACCTGTTATGTGCCGCTCTGCAATTGAGCAGCATTAATCTTGCTTGTCACTTTTTAGGAAAAACAACTGCTAATTTGAGAACATCTGGCTCACGGTTGTAACTTCAAATGCCTTCAGAAGACAGGTAATGTAAATGGAAAGAACAATAAGCTGGATCCCACTAGATGCCTCATCTAAAGATATTCATGATAGAGTTGGGGCTATAGGGCTATAGCTTAGGGGTAAAGCACTTGCCTGGCAGGCACAAGCTCTGGGTTTGACCCTCAGCAACACTCCCCACAAAAAAAAGGATATTCATTTTCACCAACATAAAACACTATGTGGTTAGAACAAAAATCATAGTCCAAATTTACCTCCTACACCATCAACTAGCAGCCTAGCTTGCTATTCATTTAAATTATATATGGCCCTGGATCCTAAGGCTCCTAAAACTCAGTTTCTTTTCAGTTATTTGGCAGGATAAAAATGCTTCTTGAACAGCAAATTTTCCCACCCTCTTTTAGCGGAAACTCCACAGGTCATTAATGGGACCAATGTGAGATATTCAGAGGCCCCCACTGCTGCTTTTCAAAGGTTATCAGCCCTGATAGATTCCCACCTCTGTGTGTGTCTCATCACAAATTAAACAGGCACCTGATACTTCCTATGAATCAAAGAACAAAGAGTCAAACTCCTTATAAATACAAGAACTCCAAAGGTATCATTGCACAGATGGAAAAACTCAAATTCCTACCAGCCTTGACAGGGTCCGGTTTAACTCTGAGACCCTGACTCTCTTCACAGACTAAAAAGGAAATCCAATTCTATTCAAGAGCACTGACAAGGCATTCTTCTCCTTAGAGAAAATGGACTGGACAAATTACACACAAAAAAAACCCCTAAAACCTCCACCAGCAGTTGTTGAAAAACAATACAGCCTCCATTAGCAGTTCCTTTGCCCGCAGAGTGCTCTCTGAGAACTAACTGCAGGGTTTGGAAAGAGTGCAGAGCCCTATTCCCTGTTGCAGGCACATCAAAGTTGTAATAAAAACCTGCTTTTCTTTATGAAACTAAGCAACTGCTATTTCACACCCACATATTGCTGGAGCTCATTCAATTACCCTCAATGACTTTGTTTAAAATGAAAATACTTTGCCTCCTGAGGACAGTGTGAGAGGACTGATTCATGCTGCTCCCTGAAGGACAGAAATGTAGGTACATGTACAAAACCTGAGGGACTGTGAACTGCTGCTGAGCCATATTTCACAAGGAACTCAAACCTACCTCCAAGTATTTTTTAAAGAACAAGGACTCTCAATGCAGTTGGATATATTGGGGGGCATGCTGTGCCACTTTTCCTCATTTTTCTTGCTGACAATCACAGAATTAGAAAACTAAGAGGAGGATGACAAGAAGTGAGAAAGACCAAATTTTGCCATATGGGTTTTCAGAAGAAGAGGAAACAGCTCCCCACCCCACACACACACCCACCCTGACACATTGTTCCAAAGGATCAGTAACTCACAAACCAAACCAGCACATTGCTGGGTTCTGCAGTGCAGTGACTCAGAAGTCACTTTCCCAGCCAACATATTAAATGTCAAATTACGTGTCTCTGATAAGAGAGAAGACATTTCTTCAGGAAGCTTGGCCCCTGAGCAAGTGCCTCTCCTGTGCATATGAGCCCTCTATTTTAAAAGCTGCTGTCTTTTAGGTGGAGTGCCAACCTTTAAGAGATACAGCATGCACCCAAGAGCTGCATGAAGAGATATAAATCATGGATACCATATCTAGTCCTCTATAAATTCACCATCCCCAAAGAA
>JAJEJO010004592.1:415122-442055 GCA_020662805.1 Glaucomys volans | reverse complement strand
AAGAAGAAGAAGAAGAAGAAGAAGAAGAAGAAGAAGAAGAAGAAGAAGAAAGGAAAGAGAAAGAGAGAGTGAGAGAGAGAGAGGAAATACAGATAGAAAAGAGAGAGAAGGGGAAAAAAGAATCACAGTGATACTTTTATGAATAGTTAGTATGCAAAATTTAGAGATTAAGAGCTCTGATGGAATGCTTAAAGGAGTCTGTAACACACAAGAATATATAGGTTCCAGGGTAGTCACAATCAGAAAGGGCAGTATTTAGCCATCATTTCTCATTTGTCCTCATTTCATAATGTTCTAAGATTAGAACTCCTGATGTGCAAGAGGACTTAATAACAGCTAGTTCCTATGCAGCTTGGTGGATAAAAGGGGATGCGAGAAGAGGGAAAGAATTTTATGAGGACTACACTTCTCTTTTTCATAACAGATTGTTTTCTTTAAGAGTAGCATAAGCTATGATTAAAGTGGCAATATAATTGCTGAATTTTTGTGCCTCTAGCACCTGCGAAGGAAGCATGGTGACAAGAAATGCTCGGCAACCCAATTATTTCATGCAGGTTTTCATCCACCCAAAAAGCTGTCCTCAAAATAGAGTGGAACTTGCTCTCCTTTACCAATCTGGCAGGTGCCTGGGGCAAAGTAACCAAGAACTTCATAACATTGTTGATCAGTATTCCCAACAAGCAGAATTTAAGTAAAATTAAATCCAAAGAGCCTAACAAATAACTGCTAAATGTTATTTCAATTATTTAATGGTGCGTTCAGCTTATATTCCACCATGTCTTGATGTGAGGCTCAAAAGGAACAAGATTTGTCCCCAGAGAGATAGAGAATATTCAGCTTGGTTCTCAGAAGTAGAAAGATAGATGAGATAACTGGTCTTTCCAGTTTTGAGGAATATTTTAATTCAATTAAAATATTGTGTGTGATACAGTGGGAAAATGAAACAAATTCAAGATCCTAGCTATCTAGGAACTTGGGGAAGTAAAATGCATATCTGAAAATAAGTAAATATTC
This sequence comes from Glaucomys volans, assembly GCA_020662805.1. Classification (NCBI taxonomy): domain Eukaryota; kingdom Metazoa; phylum Chordata; class Mammalia; order Rodentia; family Sciuridae; genus Glaucomys; species Glaucomys volans. The sequence goes on along the minus strand of JAJEJO010004592.1, from coordinate 441,041 downwards.
AGAGAGAAGGCAATCCAGGGAAACTTTTTCTTAAGAGGCTAAGAACCTAATATTTTTACAATAATACTTAGCCCTTTGCTTCTTTCTTATATAATATATAAAATATATAACCAAAGACATACCCATGACCAGTTAATAGTAAGATTATTATATTTTTACACATTTCAATCTCTGGAGTATTTGCTAGAGGTTACTATAGGAAATGTGATCCTTCCCATTGAGAACAACGATGGAGAAAAAACATTCCACCTGAAATGGATTATCAGGTCTCAACATGCACAAAGCAACTCACAGCTCAAAGAAGGTATAGCTGTTGCCATCCCAAACTGGGGCGAGATCAGCATGGAAAAAGGGATTGATATGGGAAGGTTTCCAGGTGGTAAACCTTGACCGGAACATTCAAGGATGGAAAGGGCAGGAGGATGGATGACCTTGCAGGAAAAGGAGGACAGGGACCTTGCAGGAAAAGGAATCAGCATGAGTCAAAGGAATAGAAATAGGTTTTAACAAATTACATTTGAAGAATGACTGAAACTATAGAGCTCAGACAGATATGTGAAAATTAAAGCTACCATTATTGAGTGCTTAGGCACACCAGGTGCTATGCTAAATATTTCCTTTTTATTTTCTTTCTAATCTAATTTTAATAAAATTGAGCCCCAGGGTTCAGACTTGGGTTTGTTTTGTTTTGTTTTTTCCAGACTTGGGTTTTTTGTCCTCGTTAGCCACACTCACTCCCTAGTTGATCTCATTCACTCTCATGGTTTGAGTGCAACCTGTGCATGGATGACTCCCAAGTAACTACTTCAACCTGGACCTTTCCTCCAAGCCAAGATTCATATGTCCAACTGCCTATTTGATATTTTCATTTGAATGTCTAAAGGGTACCCCACACCTAACATGCCTGAAACCAACCATCTCCTTTCTGTCCATCCACCAAAGCAAAACAAACGGAAGTTAAGTTAACTGCTCCTCCATGTATCTTTTTTTTTTTTTTTTTTTTTTGGTGGTACTGGGGATTGAACCCAGGGCCTTGTCCTTTTGAGGTAAGCACTCTACCAACTGAGCTATATCCCCAGCCCCTCCATGTATCTTTTATATGTACTCAGGATCATACCACTTCTCACCACCTCCACATCTATCTCCCTGACTACGCCATTCCCATCTCCAGCCTGGATCACTGAGGCAGCCTCTTAAAGGAATGGATGTGAACTTGCCCCCTAGTGACTCTGAGTTTATGCATTCCAAACCTTGCCAATTGTAGGACAGGCTCCAGTTGTCTGAAGTAGAGACAAAGACTTAAGAGTAATTCTTGCACAGGTGACAGCAGAAACAACAGATGTTGATAGTGAATCTGAAAGAAAAGGTACAGGGTGTGGTGAAGGGGATCAAGGATAGGACATTTGAGGACATGTACAGAGGGACAAAAGAAGCCAAACTCAAGAAATGTCAATTCCTGGCTCAAATGTCCCCTCTTCTGTCTGCCTTCCTGACTCTTCCTTCTTATGTTCCAGGCCTGTATCTGAACTAGCAGACTGATCACAGCACTGGATCCTTTAACTAAGTGCCTCCCCACTGGACTTTGAGCTCCTCTTGTGCCCCCAGCATTGGGTGCCTGGCAAGCTCCTGGCAAGTGTGTAACAGTGCCATGGAAAGTGCCTGAGGAGCATGAGAAGTGACTGCTTCTTCTGAAAGGACTAATTAAGGCTTTACATAGATGTGCTGTTTCAGAGACAGGAAGGGAAAAAAAAAGAACTGGGTTTATCCAGGAAGATTACATGGATGGCCTGGAAAGAAACAGCAGTGGTGTGGGAAGTCAGAAGACAAGGCCTGCTGAGGAAGTGGGAAAAGGAAAGCAGTGAAAGAAATGGTGGAGGGTATTGAAAAGTCGGGTAGAATTGGGCAGCTTAAGAAAGCAGCAGAGCCAATGGGAAGGCACGGGGTTGCGCGGGAAGCAGGTTTGGTGTGGTTGTGATACCTAGAACAGAGGACACGCGGGGCAGCAGAAAGAGGTTGCTTAGAGGATGCGATTGGTGTTGGAATCGGGGGTGATGTACCTAAGAACTAGGCAAGCTCATATGTGCAGTTCTTAATCTTTTCACTCTTAAGTTCCACTAAATTACGAGCACCAAAAGAAGGGTGAGAGGCGAGAGGCTTAAACAGAGGTTAAAACTGGACCAGTCAGTGAGGTGTGAGGCGAGAAATTAATGAGGTAAGAAGAGCAACACCATCGGGTGCTGTAAGCCAGACCCAAGGAGATTATTTCGGTCCTTGAAGATCCTATTAATTTGCCATTAAGTGGTGCTGGGGGCTTGACTTCTCACCACCATCCAGTCACCCTATCAATGCCTGGGATGGGATTCCAGGGAAATTCGGCGGGAAGGTGGAACTTGATCGCTGAGATGAAGGTGGGAGACAAGCCACTTAGCTTTATCCAGGCCTCCATGGGGAAAACAGGCAAGCACATAATGGCAACCACGCCTGCTTTCTTTCCCTTTCCCTGCCTATCACTCATAGTACGGCTTCGTTCTTCATTGCTGGATACCAGAGCCTAGAAAGGGGCCTGGCACACAGAGGACATTCAGCAAACACTGATTGAATATGGAATGAACTCTGCTCAGTTCCACTTCATCCCATCAGTGGTGGCACTGAAGGATGCCACCAGTGAAATCGCCTGAGTGAGCACAGGAAAAGAAGGGAAGATTCTGGAGGTCCCAGTAGGGCCGGCTGCCATGCCCAGGGCGGAGAGCTCCTTAGCGGGGTCTGGGTGGGGGATTCTGGTCCAAGGCCCAGGACTGCGCGGTTTGCAACTGACCTTCCGGCGGAGCCGCCCGCGAGGGGAACAGCAGCTCGGCTCCGGTGTCCCGCTCCCGCCGACCCCCGGCGGTGCTCGGCGCCCGCTGCGCACGTAGGTCACCTGTCTCTTGCTTGCGCCGCGCGGCGGGACGGGCACTAGTGGCAGGTGCGGCCCAGGTGGTCCGGGGATCGGGCCTCGCGGGGCGCTGCGGACTGGGGGTCCCGACCCGGCGCGTCGCAGCTCGACGCAGAGTCGCAGGCCCAGTAGCAGCGCGGCGCCGAGCAGGCACCGGTGCAGGGCGCCGCAGCTCCTCCCCGGAGGCCTCTCCCGGACCATGGCTGGGGCCTGCCCGGGACTGCACTCCGGGTACCGTACCGCAGGCAGCTCCTGGCCCAGCAGGGATGGCCCCGCAGGCCCGAGCTGCCAACTCTGGAAACTCCCCCTCGGGCCGGGACGCGGGCTCGGACCCGCCTCCCTCCCTCCGGACTGTGGAAGCCCCAGCGTAACCTTATCCTGCCCAGCCGGGCGCAACCGGCCTCGGAAGGGGCGCGCGCGGTCCCGGCTGCAAGCGGCTGGGCTAAGCAGGGGACCCTCAAGAAGCGCTCTCCACCCTGACCTCCAGAACCGGGCCGAGGTGAAAGACGCAAGGCCAGGAAAAGCTCATTCCTAATAGAATCCTTGGCCATAACTTCATTTTCTGGTATTGGTATTATTAGAAGACACGCAGGAAGCGGATAGGTGAGCTGCCAGGTTTTGCTACAAGGAGCAAGTTCTGATTGTCGAGCAGTTTGTGCCATTAAATGCGATATAAAAATAAATCATACTTATGCTCGGGTTTACAACTTGTCTCCCCTGAGAGGGGGGTTGGGGGGTAGGGAGAGGAGGAGAGAGAATAGCACTCAATGCAGAATAATCAAATTAGTTATTCCATTTCTAAATTCTGCCTGAAGCCAATCCGTGCTTTCTCCCTGTGTTATGAAATGTGTGGGGGTGAAGAAGGAGAGGGAAAAGCCAGCTAAGACATCTGACAGCAGGGAGAGAGAACAGAAGTTACCATGGCATGATGTAAATCAAATTAATTTAGCTCCAAACACACACCTCCCTGCTGTCTTGCAGAGATACAGAGGGACAAATTTATCTTTGGGCAAAATGCTCCCCAGCTGGTGTTGCCATCATCACCTTGACCTTAATTAATCAGACTGAATGCTCACAGCCTGAAGTCCAGTGTTACATGTTCCATTTTCAGTTGCTGGTAGAATTCTTTCCCACCATCAGATTGGAGTGGGTTTGAATTTTAGGTTTAGGTTTGGGTCATTTTTGTTTTTTTGTTGTTTAAACTATGACCAGGTCTGCCCCCACCCTGGGGCTTTATGCTTGCATTTTTCATGCTACTATGTGAGACTGCCCCTGCTGACCTCTCTTCTCTTTCCCCTTAAGCCTATGCATGGCCAACAGAGATCAAGTACTGAGTCCCAGCCCCCTCCCCGTTTGGAGTTTGGGAATTTTCCATAGGGAGCTCTTCTCCCTAAAATCCTCTTTCCTGGCTTAAGAAAGACCTGATTTATTCTTTGTCACTGAACAAAGCACTTTCGCTCTTTCTCTACATGTGACACAACTTCTCGACCCAAACTAGCCCATTCTCTAACCATGACAGGTCCTCAGGCTCCTGAACCTTTCATTATGATTGACTTTTTTTTTTAGATACAGTCCCCAGGAAAGTTACAGATAGGCTTTGTTTTAATGAATTCAAACAAGTACATTTTCTGTACACTAACTATAAGAGTCTTATGTCTTGTGACTAGTTAGTTGAATTGTGTTTGAATCAGGACACTGCCATTCAGCAATGTGAGTCTTGTAGACAAAGTACTTAACCTCGCTGAGCTTCAGTTTCCCTGTGGTTAAATAAACCTACCTATATGGTAGGATTATAAATATTGCAAAACTATTATATGTTTAGTACCTATAATATCTGGCCCACAAAAAATATTCAATAGTAGTTTTTAATATTACTTATTATTAAAGAAAATCCCAAATGTTGTTATGAAAAACAAAAAGTAAGCATTGTTTAAAGTCAGTAAATATAGGAAAGTATAAGGAGATTTACAAATAGCTTACACAGTTTTCTTTAGAAATTAAGAGTCTCCAACAATTTCAAGAAAACAACCATTAAGACTCAAGAAACCACAAAGGTACTCTATTAAGTTCTATAATTGTATAATATTATGTAAGATACAATTTGTGCAATGCTTGATAGACCTTGATCAGCAATGTCTCATGTAGACTTTGCTAGAAGTTTTATTTTCTATGCAATTGATAATAGTACCAAAGAAGTAATCTTTTCTTTTTAAAGATCATGATACCACTAATGTTTAACCATTAATGTTCATTTGTCGTGTTTTCTCCAGAAAAGAAACATGAGGAATACTCCAAATCATTAAAATGGGGGGCATTTAATAAGACTCTGAACTGGGGGTGGAGAACAGGGCAGTGGTGGGGAGGCAGTGATGCATATAGAACAGTGCCGCTCTTGAGAAGAATGGGCAGGATGAGCTCATATTTTCCCTGTCTCATTTCTATGGTTCTCCAATAAAAAATGTTTTCATTATGGAAAAAACCCCCACAAAATTAAATGTAATATTTAAATACCCTTTTCCCTTATCTTTTGCAACTATGTCTGTGTTTATTACTAATCAAAAAATTCTGTTTGTATGTAGCATCGTTCATTTTCTAGGAAGAAATCTCCCATTTTTTACTTCCACACAATACGCCCCTGTGTTGTGGATAATAATGAATAGTGAAATGGGTCTGTTGGTAAGCTGGAGAGGCAAATCTAACTGATCTCCACCATAGCTGACAAGCAATCTTTCATTCATGACCTCTGCTTTTCTCATAGAGTTGAACTTGTCTTGGTCGTTTCTGGATATGCTTCAAAAATGCAGATGATCGTTAACTACTGTGTCATAGGTTGGTTAATTAAATGTGCAGGTCAGTTAACCACAATAACAGCTTTCATCAGAGCACAAATTACATCCTTCTTGAGGTTTCAGCCATCAAGACCAGTGAAACAGAACATTTTTATTGCAATCTTCTAGACACCATGCATGGCAACTTGCACACATGCTGTAGTGCAGTGTTTCCCAACCAAGGATACTTTTGCCTCCCTTGGGACATTTGACAATATCTGAAGACATTTTTAGTTGTTACAGCAAGAGAAGGCAAGGAAAAGATGCTAATGGCACCTGAGAGGTGAGAGACCAGGGATGCTACTAAACATTCTCCCATGCAACAGATAGCCTTCCGCAATAAAGAACCATCCAACTGAAAATGTCAATAGAGCTGAAGTTTGAGAAACCGTGCTGTAATGTTAAATGCTAATGTGGCTAAATTTTTTTGGTTTTTGTCACCAGGGATTAAGCCAAGGAGTGCTTAACCACTGATCCACATCCCCAGTCCTTTTGATTATTTATTTATTATTGCAGAGTTGTTTAGGGCCTTACTAAGTTGCTGAGGCTGGCTTTGGACCTGCAATCCTCTTGCCTCAGTCTCCAGAGCTGCTGGGATTATAGACATGGGCCACCACACCCAGCTAATATGGCTAATTTTTAATTATAGACTCTCAAAGGAGAAAACAAGCTGACAGAAAGGATGCTCGCCTCTGTTGAGTAGTTATTTCTGTTTCACAGTGTGAATTTCCCAGCCTGAATTAAAGTAATCAAATTTACAAGAGAAATAGAGCTGGAGTATCAGCATCTTCTTCCATCCCCATCACCTTTTCTCACATGTCCACTGTGGGAAATATACACAAGTAAATGAAGATATCAATAATCATTCATAGTATCATCATTCAGAGATCACTATTCTGTCAGACTTTTTCCTGTATATATATAATTTACCAAAGTGAAATCATATTAAGCATATTTCCTTGTGATCTGCTTTTGTAACATAATGTATTATATAATTGATATATTAAATAATACAATGAGTGATATTTGCTTTAAAATAATCCTGTAGGGCTGGGGATATACCTCAGTTGGTAGAGTGCAAGCATCAAGGCTCCGGGTTTAATCCCCAGCACCACAATAATAATAATAATAATAATAGTAATAATAATAATAATAATAATAATCCTGTAGAGAGAGGACAGGTGGGAGATAAGTGGGGGTATAAATGAAGCAAGAATGACTGTGAGTTGATCATTGTACTGGGTACTCCTCTTTTATAGAGCATCTTTGAAATAATCCATAATAAAAATGTCCTTTAGTAGTAATCTATTAACTTTAACATCATTTTTATAAAAACAAACTTTATTATATATATTAGGTGTTTACAGTACGATGTTATGGGATATAGATAGTAAAAGGGTTACTATAGTGAAGCAGATTAACATATCTATAATCTCACATTGTGGGCAGGGAGCATGGGAGGAAAACAAGAGTAGCCAAAATCTATAGTGGTCTCTTTTTATCCACAAGAGATGCATTCTAAGACCTCCAGTGGATACCTGAAACCATAGAACACTATATGACAACACTGAATACCTTGTCAATCTGTTTGATAAGTATCTAATGGGTAGGTGGCATATACAGCATGGATACACACTGAACAAAGCGATGACTCATGTCCCAGATGGGATGGCACAAGATTTCATCATGCTACCAAAACAACATACAATTTAAAATTTATGAACTGTTTATTTCTGAAATTTTTTTCTGGTATATTTCCATTTAATATTTTTGGACCAAAGTTGACCTCAAGAAAACCGAAACCAGGGAAATCAAAATCCAGGTAAAGGATCAATACTGGACTGATTTAATAAGAATATCTAATGTGGGCTGGGGATATAGCTCAGTTGGTAGTGTTTGCCTCGCAAGAACAAGGCCCTGGGTTCAATCCCCAGCACTGCAAAAAAAAAAAAAAACTAATGCAATAGAATTTTATTAAACTGTAGTCCTAGTATTAGACATTAGATCCCTAGACTTGTTTTTCCCACATGTCTATAGTTTTATATCTTTTGACCTACATCTCCCCATTTCCTTTCCCTCTCTTCCTCCACCAGTGGTAGCCATTGTTTCATTCTCTATCTCTGTTGTATTTGGGTTATTTTGTCAATAGTGAGATCATGTAATATTTATCTTTCTGTCTTATTTCACTTAGCATAATATCCTTCAGGCCAATGCATGTTATGGGAAATGGCAGGATCACTTCCTTTCATAAGGCTCGTAATATTCACTGTATAAATGTACCACATTTTCTTTATTCACTCATTTTTGACATTTCCATTTCTTGGCTTTTGTGAATAATGGTGCAATGAACATGAGAATGCAAATATTTTTACAAGGCGGTGAGTTCACCTCCTTTGGGTACACCCAGAAGAGGAGTTGCTGGATCATACAGTGGCTCTTTTAACATCTTTAGGAATTTCTATCCTATTTTCCATATTGAATTACCAATCTATATTCCCACCAACAATGCATTTGGGTTTCCATACCCTCACTAGTAGTTGCTCTCAACAGTTGTTAAATCATCTTTGTGATAACAGCCATCTTTATGGGTAAGAGATGATCCCTCATAGTGGTTTCAACCTGCTTTCCTCAGATGATTAATGACTCCAACATTATTTTTAATATACCATACATTAACCATTCTTCCACTGTTGAATTATTAGACCATTTGCAAGTTTTCATTTTCATAAACAACACTGTATTGGATATCTTTGTAGCTAAATCTGATGGATTGTCTATGGAGTACAAGAGAAAGAAAGAAGTTAAGGATTTTTCCTGAGTAATTAGAAGAATGAAGTTGCCATTATCTGAGAAGGGAAAGATTCAAGTAAGAGCAGTTGAGGGAAGAAAACAAAAAGATTGATTTGGGTGATTATGTTAAGTTTGGGACATCTATTAGAAATCTAGATAGAGATGTGAGTAGGCAGTTGGATTTAAAAGACTGGAATTTGTAGGAGTGGTGAGGGCTGGAAATACAAATTTAGATTATCAGCATATAGATGTGAGGGAGGTAAGAAATATTTGGAAGCTTAATTCTGGTATTCGCCAATTTAAAATCAGATGAGGAGGATCTAACAAAGGATACTGAGAAAGATATACCCTGAGGTAAGAGAATGTGGTATCCCAGAAACCAAATGAAGAAAATATTTCTTGAAGGAAGAAACTAAGAGGTTTAACATGCTGTGGACTAAAAACTGCCAGTGAGGTTTGATCACATGATGCTTTATTTATTATCTTTCTTCCCCATCTCTAATGTAAGCTCCACAAGGTTGGGGACTTTGTTTATTTCTATTATTGCTATAATCCTGGTGCTTGAAACAGTGGCTGGCATGTGGTATGTATTCAGTAAATAATTGTTGAATTAAAGAATGAAGAATGGATCCAGTCCGTGTGTCTTTATAATTATTTGGTCACGTTACATTCTTAAGAGTAGACTGCTAAGGCAAAATTTTAAGTCTTTTGATGATAAATGCTATTATTAATTTTTAAGTCCAACAAAAAAGAATGTAATCCCATTTAAAGACCATCAAATATTCCTCTGCTACCATTGGGAAACATCAAAGGATAGCCTTGAGCCAGCCCCTAACAGAAGCATGAACTCAGCAAAGTTCGTGTTTGTTTTCCTCCTACTTATTTCATCGCTGCACTTAAATCCACTTTTGAACTCCCCCCAAATGCCTCTCTTCCAATCCACATCCCAGATGGGATTTGGTTTCACTGGATTGTCCATTAGTTTTCTCATCCACTTCCAGAGATGTAGCTAAGCAATAAATACTAGCTCAACATGACTTATGGCCCCAGCAGCAGTATCCACATTAAAGAAAAAACTCCCCAAGATGGAAGCTCTCAGACCTAGAGGAATAGCGTTACAATAGATTGACAGACTGGATCAGCTACTTGAGGCTGGGAGCCCTGCCTAAAATCACACCACAGCTCACTCCACAGCCTAATAAAACTGGCTCTAGACTAGTCTGTTGGAAAATGCCTGGGGGATGTCTTTGCCCTGGCTTTCTTTGGAGAGAGAGCCTCTTTTGCCTCCCCTCACACTGTGTCCTCCCAATCTATCATTTGGGGACTTGCTCTATCTTTCCTCTACCTGGGATGTTTCTCAAGCGTAGAGATGAGGGTCCTACTCATATGGTACCCCCAACCATATCTTGAGAGGGATGGGCTTCAATCATCTGCTGACAAACAGCAGACATCACACCCCAATCCTGCTGAGGTCAGATGCAAGATACCACAATTCTTCCAACAGATCCTGTTGCTCATTTAAGTCAACCAAAAAAAGAATCATAGTCAAACAAATATGGCTGCCTCACAATAACATCTCCAAATCTGGGACCCCCCCCGCCCCCCGCATGACCCTGGGAAGAATCAGGAAATGTGTCACAGAAGTCCTTGGTGAAAAAGCACTCCAAGGTTAAAGACGTGAGTTTGGATAGCACAGTGCCCAGACATGATGAAAACTCAGTGGTTAATGGCTCTGAGCTAAACCCTCAGCCCTTGAGCCACTGGCCGGAAGTTCTTCTGACAAAAGATGCAATGTGCGCATCAGTGGACACACTTTCCTGCATGTGTTCTGAAAACACATCTCTGGCATTGTTAAAAAGATTTATTTGCAGACATTAGCTTTCACAATGAGACGTCCCTAGATTTAATGACAATAAAGGGGCTTAGGTTAACAATGATCAAAACATTGCCAGTTTCATAGGACCACCTAGGAGCATTTCCCCTCCCAAACCTGAGACTCATCACTATGACACATGCCAGAAATAATCTCCCGGCTACAGATCACTTTGAAGTCAAAAACATTCCTGATTTAAACTTTCCAAAGTCAAGGGCTTAAAAAAAATAAAACCTTTTAGGGTCAGAAAAGATCACCAGGGAACTGACAGGATAAAGTGAGGCACAGCACGCCCAAAGGCAAAAATCCCAGGGCTCAGTCTTTTCAAGTCAGTGTGTGAATATATTAAAAATTCTGAGGTCAAAAGCCATTTTCCCTTCTCATCACATTACTGCTATAGCCCTAGGGAAAGCAAAAGAACTGTATTATTTTCAGATCACAATACAGAGGCTCTCAACCTAAGTGTGCATGAGAATCACCCTGGGGAGTTGTTCCATCGCAGCTACAAAAGCCCCACCTCCAGAAACAGTTCTCCCAAATCATTATTTTAACAAGCTCCAAGTGGTCCACCATCAAGCTCACAGAAGCCTTGGCACCATGGCTTCCCACCGTGGTGATGGTTGAGGGTAGGAGGTAGGAAGTGGTTATTACAAGGTATCCTTGTATCCATGGGTACAAATGTTCTCCTTAAATCCTATGTGTAGTTACAATATTTCAGGCATTAACAAGGGGTCTTCATGTTCAAAAGCTCAGGACTCCCCTTGGCAGCCCTTGCTTTCCCTCCTTTCTTCTCTTCCTTCCTTCCCCAATTTGCTCCAGGAATTTTCCAGAGCTGTGGAATGGAAGGAAAAAGTGTGGTTACCCATAGGCATCTTGTGCAAGAGCCTGCTCCTTGATTCCCCTAGATGAGACAATAGCACAAGAAATCAGCCAGCACCCTGGCTGAGTTGCAGTGACCTTCAGTTCGTAAGTTACCTTACTCTCACAATCTTGGTGGCTCCATACCCTCATCTGTAAAATGGGTGCAATAATCATAACTTCCTCTTATGGTTTTCTGATGGTGGAATTAATATATTTGAAAAACTTGGAGTTGTGTGCCTGGCCTGTAGTGCTCTCATGTGTAAATGATTACTGTTGTTGCTCACTATTAATCAGAAAGGACATTTTTCATTTTCCAGCAGCAGTTCATATTGCACTTTCCCTTGCCTGCAGGTTGACTTGTTCAGAGCTTGGGCTGAGGCTTACTGGGTCTTGACTGAACTGAAATGAGAAATACAAAGCGGCTCTGGTGTCACTGCAGAGCCCAGTGTCTTTTTCCTTGGTGTTATCACATGCCAAGGAGTGTCTCTCTAAGGTTCCTATCACTTCTGGGAAAGCACATTGATTCAATTTGACTGTTGAATCCTTTCCTGTCCTATCAACCTGCACTACTGTGAAACAGTTCTCTTATTATTATTTCTGATTTCTCTGGATTTTGTGCACCACAAAACCAACACCACTTTTCTCTCTTTTATTTTTCCCATCATTTTCTGTGCTCACCTCACACTTCATTCCTCCTTAAAGCTTTCTGTCTCTAGTCTTCCAGCTCCATCACCTCAAAGTCCACTTCACCTGCTCCTCAGAATGGTCTCGGCCCTGTCATTTGACCATGTGTTTGCACTGTCAGTACAGGTGAAACCCAGTCACAGAGCACACATCCCCAGGCCCTCCCTCTGGAATTTTCCAACTGCTGAAAACTGAGAGCAGCTTCCTCCCAGAGGGAGCAGAAGGCCTGGAGCTCCCCTGCCCCCATCCTCCTCCACCTTCCCCAATGACTTGGGCGGTTGCTCAGAGAGGGAGATAAATGCCATCTGAAAGAATGCTGCTGTTGCTAGGAGAGAAAGGAGAAAGAGTTCCCTGTCACAAAGGAGAGCCAGGAGGAAAGCCACCCTAGGGCTGGACAACAAAGAGGAGAGGGGCAGAGTTTCCACGTGTTGCCAGTGTGCGCACATTAGCTGTTTCAGCTGCTAAGTATGAGAACATTGGTTTGGTTTTTAATAGCAGCAGATCTTATTTTAATGACTTTGTGGCTTTTTAATTCTATCTTAATGTGAGGAAACTGTATGTAAAAATCAGGAAACAAATTCCCATTATTGCCATAACTGTGGCCCAACCAGGTATCAAAGCGGTTAACTGCCTCTGCAGTGATTGTTTTCCAGCCCTGAATCCCACAGCAGATGTGGGACTGGGGATGTGGATGGTGAATTATTCATTTTTTGCTTCCCTGCTGCTAGCCAGTCTCTGGCACAGAGAGGAGTTCAGTAAATTGTGTGCAACATGAGATGTAGTGTATGTGGACCAATCTTCAGGTGCCCTCATTCACTGCCCCCCCAAACCCACTTTGCTTTCCTGCCTCTAGAACTTTGCTCTTGTCATGCTCCCTACCTGTCATGGAGGTGGGACAGTCCTGAGTAGGATTGGAAAAGAGCAGGCCATGGCATTTTGGTTTTACAAAATGGGCAATCAGGAGTCATTAATTTTTTTAAAGGGTTAATTCTCCAAGAAGATATATTAATTGTAGACATATATGTCCCAACCATCAGAGCTTCAAAATATACAAAGCAAACATGAACAAAGGTAGAAATTGATCTACAATAGTAATTAGAGACTTCAATGCCTCACTTGCAATAATAGAATATGTAGGTATAAGGTGAGCAATCAGTAAAATGCAAGTCAACATTAATGGTTTTTGAGCAGACAACAATAGGGCCTGACTGAGACCTTCACAGACCCTGAGAATGCCGGTTGTCGTATTTCCAAAGCCCCACTTGACATTGAAAAGGCTCTATTCTAGATCTTTTAGATGTAAAGTTTTGAATGCAAAAAATAATTCTTTTCCAGGTCTTTCCCTACTTCTCTTCACCACCCAAGACTGACATGACTCCCTTTCTTTACTGTAGATCATTCTTCCCAGAATATATATGGTTTGAACATAGCAGTTAAGCAAAATAGAGTGGTCACTGTCCAACTGTTCATGACAAAATTAGATAATGGTGTAGCATAATTATTTCAGAATAAATCCTCTCACTTTTGCTTCAACTGCAGAGAAAGTACCAAGAATAACTTCATAGCAATGCTACAGTACATCTAAAGTGTCCCTTTTGAAGCCCTTAAAAGCTACTGATGAAATTTTAAGGGAATCTTGGTTTTATATATATGGTAGATAAGATTAGAGCCTCGCTAAGTTTGGTGGATAATGATGAAAATGATTCACGAGCCACTTTGTCATTTTCTAGTTTTTAATTTCAGCATAAGTGAAAATCTGGCAAGCACTGGGCACTATAAATGACCAGTTAAATCCTTCATTTTGCCTAATTCAGAACGGTATTGACTTCACAAGGAAACCCAGCCCTAAGCTTATTGTAAAAATTAAATATTAAAAGGAGATAAATTAAGCATTCATTAATATGTAATAAAAATCAAAACTAAATCCACAACCTGTCAGAGTCAGACCCCTTTAAAACAGAGAAAACCTCTTTAACACAAAGGCCTTTATCTTGTTGACCACCATGCTTTGATGAAATACAACTATTTCTATGTAGTCTATTTCAAATCCCATGTTCAACAAAGGGAAGAAGTTCCATTATCTTTGGGGCTTTAACAATCCATGATAAATTGGCTGTGTTTTTTGTCTGTTATTCATTGCCATTGTTAGAAATTAAGCCTCTGTTACTGACAAGGGCAAAACTTAGCTGGGCAGATCAATGCAGTTACTCCTCTTCTCAGACAATAGGAAGTATGAAGATAACAACAAGCACTGAATTAAGAAAAAATTCTGCCTTTCACTAGCAATTCACATTCCAGGAAAATCCTTTGAGTTGCCCAAAAACGGCCGCTCCTAAGGTTCCACAGCCTCATGTAGCAGGGAAATTTTCTGCAAACCTGAAACCGCATCAAAAAAAAATAAAAAGAGCACAGTCCACAGTCAAAACCATACAAAAGCCTTCATAATTAATGCTCTTATGGATCCATTACAGGTCATTGCTAAGCCCAGCATTACTATGTTGAACATCAGTAGCCACTGGATCAGAATAGAAGGAAGAAAGCCCAGACTGAACAAAATCTTCAGCAACAAGAATAACAGCTTTGCTCTCAGAAGACAGACTTCTCTGGCTGGCTTCACACTTTGGCCCCACGTGCTTTCCTTGGAAAATACTTGTCATGAAATTTTATGATCTGTTAAAAAAAAAAAAAAAAGTGTTAGAATATTCCTTCTTACCTACCTCACAAGATTGTTGGAAAGATTAAAATAAGATAGTTGGAAAATTGTTTTTAAGTCTCAGGGAAGACTGGAGAGAGGTTTTGTGGATAAACTTATTCATTGCAACCTTAAAATAATTGGAATGATCCCATCTCAGCCATCTCCCATTAAAAATCCAGGATTCTGCTGACCAAGCCATGATTTTATTTGTTTCCAAATAGCTCTTTAAAATCATTTCACCCACAGCCCAGAAGTATTTAATTGATTGACAAAAAGAAAAAAACAAATTACAGCAGCCCTCCAAACCTTTCCTGGATTTGTCAGAAGAGAAATTCCAGCAGCTCTGCCCTGACGAAGAGTGGAATTATTCCCCTATGACCCCCTCACCTCCTGTCCTTTAAACACATTTTCCTTTGTCTCCTTCCAAATGTAAGAACTGGCAAATGCATTGCCCACTGTCCCTATACGCCCTTCACATCTCTATGTGTCAGTATTTTCATTTCAGTCACTTTAGCTTTAGTGGGGAAAGGTATGGCCCACCTTCTGCATAACACATCTTCACAGGCCTCCATGCACTGAGCACCATCACCCTTGGCAACAAATGCTTCCAGCTCTACCAGATCCAATATGTGTATATTTCCTAAACATGAGCACCATTTACTCCTCAGCCCTCCCCACCCTCAAATCTATGTTACCAAAAGTAACCCTTCAACTGAGACCTGAAACACATTCATATTAAGTTGTAAATTGTAGTGTCTGCTTCAAGAGTTATGTCTTCTAAAGTAATTTTACTTCCAATATGTCTCCTTCCTATACATCCCTAATATGCCTTCCTGTTCCCTCAACCACTTTATTTTAGTCAGCTTTTTTGCTGCTGTGACTTAAAGACCCAATCAGCAAAATTGTAGAGGAGGAAAAGTTTATTTGAGGGCTCACAGTCTCAGAGGTCTTATAGAAGGAGGGCTTCACTCCTTAGGGTTGGAGGTGAAGCTAAACATCACGGTGGGACAAGTGTAGCAGAAAGAAGCAGCTCATAGATGATCAGGAAGCAGAGAGAGAGACTCTACTTTCCAGATACAAAATATATGACCCATAGCCATGCCCCCAATGAACCACTTCCTCCAGCCACACCTCACCTGCCTCCATTTACCACTTAGTTAATCCCATTAGGGATTAATTAACTGATTAGGTTAAGGCTTCTTGCATTGTCTCACACAAGAGCTTTTGGGGGACACTGCATCTAAACCATAACACCCTTTCAGGCATATTCTCTCCCAGAACATACTCCCAGTTAGCACAACAGGAAGTTCTCTTCCTGTTAAATGTCCCTACATACAATAAGAAATGGACCATCGGTTGTGAATGGCACTTAGAAATTTGGAGGAAGGAAAAAGTTCTTGAATGAAATCAAAAAGTGGAATTTCAGGTGAAGTTTGAGGGAAAGTAAGTCAAGAACTTGGGTGCTATCTAGTCTACCTACAGGCGAACTGCGCTGTGATAAAAAGATTTTGTGGTACCAGACTTTAAGAACTTGAGTGGTAGAGACGAGGACAATGGCTTCTTGGGCACTTGGCATGAATGATAAATGGCATTCAACAGCAGACAACAGAAGCTCAAGTTAATCAAGCACACAGGTACTTATTGCCAAACATGTAGTGGCTTACTAAATCATGCAGCAGTTGGGAGACAGGTGCTGACTGAGCTATTGGGACCACTACCAACTGCCTCTACCAGGCTGAGAAAGCCCTTTCCTGGCCTCCAGGAGCAGCAGATGCAGGAATTATTGATATCGAGCAGCAATTCCTCTGCCACCTTTTGTACCGCCCAGTGGACACTTCCAGGCCTGCTCTTCCCACACTTCATTCGGTTCCAAATCCAAGTTTCATGCACAGGTATCAGTCCAGAAGAATGTAATTCACAAATGGAACCCAGCCATAAGGGAGCCTAGGAAATGTAGTTTTAACTTTCAAGACTCTAGAGTATAGAAAGGCCGAAGAAGAGGAGGTTAAAATAAGTGTTGAGCAATTTACAGAAGTTACTATTTCACACTTGTAATTAGTGAAGTTTCAGCACAACTGAAGACTAATCAAAGTACACTTTAGCTGTGAAATATTCTCAAGTGTTTTCTACTTTTCCCAGATTCCATTTTTGAAAAAATACCAAATATAATTTGTTTTTTTTCAATCACCCCAAACCATTACCATAAACATTCCGGATTTTACTGTGCTACAAAATTGCAATGCCCTCAATAACTACTACTGATATGTAGGATAGTTTTCCCTGAACTGATAATCTTCAGAGTGCTGTATTGCTTTACTCTCTCTTTCCTCATAGCTTTCTTGGTTCTCCAATGTTTCTCTATAGACTATAGGCCAGCTGTGCATTAAGCTTTCCTTATTAAAAGGATAATGAAAATGCATCCCTCCAAAGTTAGAGAACACTGGTGGAGACTCTTCAGACAAGAAGGAAGGCTGCACAGTGCTACCATTTTTTCTGAAGCCTGAGAATGAACTCAAATCTCTTTCTTTGGATCTTATTAGAACTTTTGTATTCATCAGCTTTTTCACTGCTGTGACTAAAAGACCTGGCAAGAACAATTTTAAGGGAGGAAAGTTTTATTTAGGGGCTCAAGGTCTCACAGGTCTTAGTCCCTAGAAGGTCAGCTCCATTCCTCAGAGGTTGAGGTGAGGCAGAACATCATGGCAGAAGAGAGTGACAGAGGGAAGCAGCTCACATGATGGTCAGGAAGCAGAGACACTCCATTCGCCACACACAAAATATAGACCCCAAAGGCATGCCCCCAATGACCCACCTCCTCCAGCCACACCCTACCCATCTTTTGGTTACCACTTAGTTAATCCCCATCAGGGGATAAATTCACTGATTGGGTTAAGGCTCTCATAACCCAATCATTTCTCCACTAAACCTTCTTGCATTGTCCCACAACGAGCTTTTGGGGTACACCTCACATCCAAACCATAATAGCTTTCATAAGCTGTTATTTTCAAAATCACTTACTAAAATCTGAGGTAAACCAAAAACAAACAGTACAAAAGTAGTCTCATTTCCAAATTACCAAAGTGTGGTCCTAAAATATAGTAAAGTTAAGAAGCTCTCTGGGTTTCCAATTCTCCTAATTCAAGAAAATTGCACTCAGACCCCAAGGGAGAAAACATCATGGCCACTTCCACTTTCCTCCTCCTCTCCCAGTTCAATTTTTTCTCCTCAACCAAGAACATTATAGCTACCAGCTGACATCTAGACTCCCAGAAATTCATATCTGATCCATTAGAAAATACAAAAATTTTTCTTTATAAAATAGTATATATTTTTTTCACTTCAAATTCCAGCACAGGGCCCCTTATTTGTTTCTATTTTCCATAGCATATCAGAAAGTCAATGAGTCATTTAATAAATGAGTCAACATTCCCCAGCTCAGGGGGACAGTTCTGCCCCATCAGGTATATTATATTATGGTTATCCCAGATTCAAGCCGTCGTTCCACATAATGAGAACTAGTGCTGCAAATGCCCTCCTTGAAAGATTCATAGTAAAATAGCTTCTACACCACATGGCAGTAAAACTTAGGATACAGTAAAAGAGAATTATTCTTATGTTCCTGCAGCTGTCTATCGCTCTCCTTCTTTTCAGGTATATGTTGTTTTTGTCCTATTTCATTTATTCCCTGTGCATGGGCCATAGAAGTATATGGTCACCAAAAGTCCTCTTCCAAAAACTAGAAAAAAAGCTGGGTAATTACAAAAGTCCTATTTCTAAAGACATCAGATGAGGTCTGTTGGATTCCAGAAAAGAGAGAACTCCTGTGGGCTTATTTCCCATGGAATCATTTGTTGATTTGGTGCATGGGTTAAGGCAGAGGGACTTTCATAGGGGAAAATAAGTGAAGATTTTGGTGGTCCTATGAGGCTGATATAACTAATTAACGTAAGCCTCAAATGCTGCTGACTTTTCCCACAAGACTTTTGCTGAGTGCTATAGTTGTGCACAGAAGGCTGGAAAGCTACACTTAGAACTTTGAAAAACCATTATGAAATTTCTTGCAATCTTGTGATGCTTGAAGTCAAAGTCCTAGTAGAGAAATGGTGTTTCTCCAAGTATACAAACTCTCCTTTGAGATATTTGCCAGGTTTTTAAACAATAGGGACACAAGGATGAATATGTGAGCTCAGAACTTTAAAAATCTCCCATAGACAACAGCTCCAATGGGCAGAATCTCCCATAGGCTGTCAGGGCTTGAAGACAGGCTATCAATCAAAAGTTCAAAATGACCACACCCAAAGAACAGCCAAGAACCAGAGATAGTCTGAGTTTTACTAAAACTGAAGTATAATTACAATGCATCATAATCCCTAATTGGGTTGGGTTAATCAGCCTTTCATTTGTATGTCCTACTGAAGAAAGAGGAAAGCCCTTCCTAATGGAAATTATCACTTGGAGTCTCTGTGATTCTTTATACTCAGTGATAGGGGTATGATTAAACATTATCTGATATAAGAAGAGGCACAGAAATAAGCCAATAATTAAGAGAAATACACACAAAATAAACAGTCCTACAGAAGATGTAGATGTGGGATACAAAAGGTATTTTAAAGTAACTATAACAAATATGTTAAATAAAATAGAGAAGATGAACAAAATGGATGGATAAGGGTTTTCATCAGAAAATTAGAATCTATAAAAGGAATCCAATGTACAATCTAGAACTAAAAACATAATTTATAAAAATAACTAATCAAATATAATATTGGACATGGAAAAAGCAGAACTAGCAAACATAAAGACAATCCAAATTAAAATAATCAAAAAATAAAAATAGCCAAGTTAAAGCAGAGAGAAAGAAAAAGAATGCAATAACAGAACAAAATATGAGAGAAAGGTGAGGCAAAAGATACAGCATATGTGCAACTGGAGTCCTAGGAGAACAGAAATGAGAACATGGGCCAAAAGCAGTATGTGAAGAGATTATGACCTAGGATTTCCCAAAATTCCAAGAAAAACATCAATCCATAGATTCAAGAAGTTACACTAAGAATAAGCAAAATAAAGACAAAAAGCATCTTTAGACACATCAAACTTCTGAAAACTAAAGCAAAGGAAGTAAATGTTCAGACAAAGAAAAGAAGATATATTACTTTGAGAGAAGCAATGATAAGATACCCATCTTTTCAACTGAAACTATGAAAGCTGGAAAGCAACGATACTTTAAATTTAAAGTCCTGAAACAAACAAAATCCCTAACAGTCTATAACCACTAAAATATCCTTTAAAACTGAAGATGAAATGAAGATATTTTCAGAAAAACAAAAACTGAGAGAATATGTTTCCAACAGAATATAGTATAATAAATGCAAAAGAAAGTTATTATGGCTGAAGCACTTATTCAATAGGGAAGCATACAGCTAAAGAAAGAAAGAAGGACTGGGAATGCAGCTCAGTTGGTAGAGTGCTTGCCTCACGTGCACAAGGCCCTGGGTTCAATCCCCAGTATCACATGCACAAAAAAAAAAGAAAGAAAGAAAGAAAGAAAGAAAAAAGAAAGAGCTCCAGAAAGGGAAATAAAACAGAATAGTGAGTGTGTAAACAAACAGCAATAATAATGACTTGAGAGGTTTGTAACATATATAGAAGTCAAATATATAGCTATAATATTCCAGAAGATGGGTACATGGACTAAAAGTGTTGTAAGGTTACTGTGTTATTTGATAAAATACTAATTTAAGGTATGTTTTGATAACACGGGGAATCACAAGGTAAATCTCAGGCAACCAGTAAGAAGAATTATGCAAGAATTAAGAAACTACTACAAACAACGAAGAAAAAAAAACTTGACCAAATTTTAAATTTTAAAATGAACTAAATATGTAAATAAAAGATGCTGCATGCCAAAAGAATTTGAAAAGAACAATAAGCACAGCACCATTACTCATTAAGCAAATTGAAATTAAAACTATATGAGACACAAGTACATTCCCAACAGAATGGCTAAAATCAAAGTTTGACAATACCAAATGTTTGTGAGAATGTGAATCAACCACAATGTTTATACATTGCTGGGTGGAATGCAAATGGAAAACTGTTTGGTGGTAGCTGCTAAAGTTAAACATACATGTATCTTATGACCACAACTCTATTCCTGAGTTATAGATACTCAAGAGAAATGAATGTTTAGGCTTTCGAAATGCTTCTATAAGAAATAGTCATAGTATTAAGCATTATTCATAATAGCTCTAAACTGAATACAAATGTTTATTGACAGAATGACTAAAATTGATATATGGTTATACAATGGAACATTATACAGTAATGAAAAAAGAATGAACTGTTGCTATACTAAACACATAGGTGAAGTTTACAGACATTTTTTAAGTGAAAGAAACCAGAACCCCACTCTCCACCTAAAAAATACAAACAATATGGATCTTATTTGATCCAAGTAGGCAAAATTAGTATGTGTGATAGATATTGAAATCGTGGTTACCTTTGAAAGGATATGAAATTGAAGAGGCATGACAGTTTTCTATGGTATTATAAATGTTTTATGCTTTAATCTGTGTGAAAATTACATGTGTGTGAGTGTGGTTCATAAGCTATACATTTATGATTTGTACCATTTACTATTACCTCAGAAAGAAAGAGAGAAGAGAGGAAGGGAGAGGGAGAAAAGATAAGGAAAGTGCATGGACTTCAGAGCCAGGCAGAACCCGTTCAGTTCTGGCCATTTGCTAGCTGGGTGATCTTGGGCATGTACTCAACCTCTGAATTGCAATATCTGCAGGTGAAAATGGGAATTTTTAATACTTCGGACTTGAAAGAGATTGTACACATAAAAGCACCTAGTCCCTCATAGGTGTTCAATAGGTATTAGTTCCCCTCCTCCAGGCATTTTTTCCCCTTTAAACTTCTTACTTCTTGGTTGATCCTCCTAATTCTCTTCCTTCCTTTCTTTTCTTTTCTTTCTTTCTTTCTTTCTTTCTTTCTTTCTTTCTTTCTTTCTTTCTTTCTTTCTCTCTCTCTCTCTCTCTCTCTCTCTCTCTTTCTTTCTTTCTTTCTTTCTTTCATCTATTTATTTACATTTAGTGGTACTGGAGACTAAACCCAGGAGCACTCTACCTATGAGGTACATCCCAAGCACTTTTGAAAATTTTATTTTAATACCGGGTCTTGGTAAATTGCCCAGGCTGGTTTTGAACTTGTGATCCTCCTTCTTTAGCCTCATAAGCACCTGGGATTACAGGTGTGCATCACCATACCATGACTCTTCCTCATTCTCTAGGGCTTACACTCCATTTAGGAAATCCATTCTCAATGCTACAGTAAAGACTTTGACATCAACTTCTTTACTTTGTTGGTCCTAAATTTCCATATACTCCTGTATCACCACAATGTCCTATCCCTAAATTCCTTCACCTCTTTCTTCCCAAGGATCTTGGCTTCTCTTCCTTGACCATCCATCCCATTCACAGGGGCCTGCATTTGGCCTCCCTCAGTAGGATCCTAGATGGTTTTTGCCTCCAGTCCCCTACTGAATCCATGCTGCTGTCCTCAGCCCTGAATGGGTCTAGTCACCTACTGCCTTCCACACCTTACATGCTGAGGGCTGCCAGAGAACAACTCACCAAATCTCTCTGAGCTACCTTGTCCAGCTATTGCCTTTCTCTCTGTTCCCCTTCATTGCAAAACTCCTATAGAGTTTCTATATCCTCTCCTCTCACTTTCTCAAACCCACTCCAATCAGTCCTTCTCCCCACCACTTCAGAAAAACTGCTCTTCTCCAGGCCACCAGTGATTTCCACTTTGCCAAAACCCAGGGTCAATTCCCAGGTCTTGCCTTTCAGCAACATTCCTCACAGGTGGCAATTCCCTTTCTTCTGATACACTTTCCTTCTTCAGCTCCTAAGACACCTCACTCTTCAGACTTTCCTTCTATTTCATTGGAGGTTTCTTTTCTGCTTCCTCATCTTCTCACTCTAAATGCAGACTGGCCTCAGGGCTCCATCCTCAGGCATCTTCTTTTCTCTTTTAGAGTCACTACCTGTGTTGATCATTTTCCTGTTACTGGGATGAAATACCTGAGAAAATCAACATAATAGGATGAAAGGCTTCATGGTTTCATGGCTTCTGAGATTTCAGTCCCTTGTCACTTGTCTCTGTTGTTTCTGGGCCTGTACTGAGGCAGAACAACATAGCAAGAGAGCATGACAAAAGACTGCTCACCTCACAGTGGCCAGAAAGCAGAGGAAGACACTGGGGTCCTGATATATGCTTCAAGGACACACCCCCAATGAACTACTCCCTTCAACTAAGCCCCGCCTCCTAAAGTTCCACCACTTCCTAATATCCCCACCAGCTGAGACCAAGCTTTCAACACATGAGCCTTTAAGGGGATATTTAGCATCCAAACCATAGTACCTCCCTGGTAATTTTATCAAGTCCTATAACTTCAAATATGCTGATAACTCCCGAATTTACCTCTAGTCTGGTGCCGTCACCGAACTCCAGACCCATATATCCAACTGCACACTCAACATATCCATGTGGGTCTCTAATAGATGTTTCAAATTTAATATCAAACTTCTGATTATTCATACCTCCCACCTCCCAAGTAAATTTTCTCCTCCTCAGGGTTCTCCATCCCAGAACACAGCAACCTCTTTCATTCAGATGATCAGATCAAAAACATTGAAGTCAATGTTACTTCCTCTTTAATTCCACACCCCACATCTAATCCATTAGCAAATCCTATAGTTCTGGGTGTAGTGGCACATACTAGCAATTCCAGTGACTCAGGAGGTTGACATAGGAGGAGCATTAAATTCAAAGACAAGCCGGGCGTGGTGGTGCACGCCTGTAATCCAAGCGACTTGGGAGGCTGAGTCAGGAGGATCGCGAGTTCAAAGCCAGCCTCAGCAACTTAGCGAGGCCCTAAGCAACTCAGTGAGACCCTGTCTCTAAATAAAATACAAAATAGGGCTGGGGATGTGGCTCAGTGGCCGAGTGTCCCTGAGTTCAATCCCTGGTTCCAAAAAAAATAAATAAATAAAAATAAATTCAAAGCCAGCCTCAGCAACTTAGTGAGGTCCTAGGCAACTCAGCAAGACTCTGTTTCAAAATAAAAAAATTAAAAGGGCTGGATTTGACTGAGTAGTTAAGTGCCCCTGGGTTCAATCCTGGGTACAAAAAAAAAAAAAAATTCAGAATGTGGTCACTTCTTATCACCTCCAGCACCCTTTTCCACTAGATCACTGCAATGATCTCTTTATTGTTCTCTCTCCTTTTGCTTTCTGTTCCCCTCATCAGTTTATTCTCCATAAGCAACCAGAATAACATCAGATCATGTCATTCCTCTATTCTCAACTCTCTAGAAGCTTCCCATTGCATTAGTACACAATCCAAAATGACTATCACAACCCCAAATCCTACAGAAGCTGACCTGAGTCTATGTTTGTGCTTTGATCATCTTCCATTTTCTTCTTGCTCTTTGCCCTTAGCCACTTTGACCTCCTTGGTATTCCTTATACTTACCAACCACACGTCACTTCCTCTTAGGGCCTTTGTACCTGCTGTTCTTTCTACCTGAAATCTTCATCCCCAGATGTTCACGTGGATCCTCATTTTCTCACTTCACGCTGCTGTTCAAATGCCACCTGCTCCAAGGCCTAACCAAAGGACTCTATAAACAATAGTAGCCTTGGGCTGGGGATATAGCTCAGTTGGTAGAGTGCTTGCCTCGCATGCACAAGGCCCTGTGTTCAATCCCCAGCACTGCAAAAAAAAAAAAAAAAAAAAAAAATAGTAGCCTTTCATCCCCCTTATTTAAAACAAAGTGTGTTCTTCATAGCATTTAACGCCATCAAACACTAGAGTATGGACTTACAACTCTGTCTCCCTCAATTGAATATAAGCTCCATGGAGACAAGGTTTGTTCTTTCCCTTCTTTGGGAACACACCTTTGGCATTTAATAAATATGCCTTAATTAATTAATTAATTTTGAGATTGCAGGTGCCACCAATTTAAAGTTACCAACCTCCAGGCATTGCTTAGCAATCTATTTCATGTGCCTCTGGTCAGATCTCTTTCAGACACCTCTTCTAAAACTGACCCCTCTCTTCAAACTGCTTCCCCATTCTACAATTTCTCACTTGTTATCAGCAAAAGATTTTGCTGCCCATTGCACAGGGAACAAGCAAGATAATCGGATGAGAATTACATCAGGGTCCTTACCAACACTTATGATGTGCACACACTGACTGTCCCCTTTGCCAGCTGTGTCAGTGGAGATCTCTCTACCATCCCCTCCCTGCCTTCCCAGTGACCGTGTGTATCAATCAACCTTCTGTGGCTTGAATCTCCAATTTTCCCCATTCAAAGGCCAATTATTCAGCATTTGAGCACTTCAGGCCTCTCTCATGTTAAATTCTCTCCTCTGCCTTACATCCTTTAGAGACTGGGAGACAAGTTTCTTGAAAGAGTTGTCTTGTTTGTCATCTCCATTTCCACACAACATATTCACTCCTCAGTCCTTTCATTTTGATTGTCACTGGTAATCCCCTACTGAAATTGCTCTTGGCAAAGTCTCCAAAGTTCTCCTAAATATCAAAAATAGTGAATCCTTTTCTTTTTTATATTATTCTTTTTGAGTTATATAATTCTAATATAAAATGTAATCATTATAAGTCTGTATACAGTGAAAAATAAACATGCTACACAATTCTTCCCTAAAACAATTATGGCTTACATTTTGTGGATATCCAAGGAGAAAATAGAATGGAAGAGAGGAAAATTCTTTGATGAACAGTGACAGAAAATCTTCTAGAGTAATAGTGATATGAAAACCTTAGATTGAAGACTCAGGATAGAAAAGAAAAGATGGATCCACACCTAGATACATTACATAATGTGAACTTCAGAACAAACACCAAAGACAAAGAGAAAATATTTAAAAATCAACCAGAATAGAAAAGGCCATTACCTACTAAAAAGACAACAATTAGACTGACAGCACACTTCTTTACAGCAACAATGGGAGCTATAACATAATGGAATAATAACTTCAGGTTGCTGAGGGATATAACTTCAAATTCATTACACTACTAATCTGTCATTAGAAATGGGATCAACCAAGGAATTTTCAATGATCAAGCAAGATTAACAGTCATATACCCCTGAAAAAAAGAAGGATACACTTCAAGAAGGGCATTTAACTTGAAGGCAAAAGTTGGATATAAGAAGCAATG
>JAJEJO010004592.1:352968-414722 GCA_020662805.1 Glaucomys volans | reverse complement strand
TGTATTGATTGGGAGAAAATGGTGAGGTTAATTTTATCATTTTTAAGTCAAGTATGCTTGTAAAAGATTTTAGGTTAACGCCTAGAAAAAGGGAAGGAAGGAGTGAAGGAGAGAAGGAGGAAGGAAGGAAGCAAGGAAGCAAGGAGTTTTACTCCTATATAAGGAAAACTTCCTATTTAGTGGAAGGATAAAAAAAAACTAAAAATTTCATCAACCTAAGAAGATAGAGATGAGAGAGTGAGGTAAAAGAATAAGTAAGTAGATAAATTCTAAGGCATCACACCTCAGAGACGATGGGCACACCCCAGTGGAAAGGGGTGTGATTCATTGAGGTTGAATATCTGTTGGACTGGCAGTTCAGATGACCAGTCTAACTGGTGGCAAAGGGGCTCTGGGTGTCTTGAGGGGGAGGGAGAGAGTGGGAGGGAAGACTGGATCCAAACAGATTGAGGCAGGATTTCCAACCACCCCCTTTTTTTCTCATTAGAATCTCTTGGAGCTCTTTCAGCATACCAATTTGTGAGCCCTGTTTTGGACCCAATAATCAGAATTTTAAGTGGTGGAACCTAGAATGTATATTTCTGAGATTTCCTCTGGTGCTTCTCTGTACATGAAGGGAGTCTGAGTTGGCAAGACTTATGCAGGGGCTCAAGTCCTCAAAGAAACAAGCTGGGGTTCAACGTGGGCTCCTAGTTCTGGTTTCTGGCACAGAAACCAGCAATATATCCAGAAACCCAGGCAGAAGAGAAGCCTCAGAGTGTGCCTCAGCCCTGCTGACTGGCAGGAACTCAGGTCTCCCATACACCAGTGTCATGGCACAGACGGCTCAATGTCCCAGGCATGGACAGGGATGGGCCTCTCCCACACCATCAGGTTTGGACAGGACTGGTTGTGGGACTAAGGCTGAGCATCCAGATCAGAGGTCTCTGGGATCAAGCTGGGTGGGCTGGACTGCAACCTGGGCAGGGCAGAGGTCACCATCCACATTTGTTTGGGTCCAGATATTCTTCCCTTCTTATGGGTTCAGGTGGTTGTGGTTCCAGTAATGCTTATACCCAAGTCCAAGTTACCACAGAATGTGTTTGGCATGGCCTACAATCAGTACCCAATCCTGGCTGTTCATCAGAAAGCTCCAAGAGAAAAATACCCATTCCTAGGTCCCACACCCTTTTGACTTTTGAGGGCTCAGTGTGTGTGTGTGTGTGTGTGTGTGTGTGTGTTTGCACACACGCATCCATTGAGCATGGAACCCAGGACATTATGCATGCTAGGCAAGAGCTTCACCAACTAGAGCTAGAAATATAGATCTGCTGTTCTCCATCCTGGAGGGATATTTAAAGCATAAAGGTGGGGTAAGCAGATATTTCAAAAACACTGATTCCTGTTATCCCCATCCAAAAGATTCTAGTCCTATTGATCAGGGTGGAGTCCTAGATATCAGTTTTTGTTTTTGCTTTTAGCTCCCTGGTGATTCTAATGCACAGTTGGGGGAGACCAAACACATGGCAAGTGCTATACTGGTGGGCCCAGTGGACAACAGGACCCAGGGGTCAACGTGGGAAGGGCTGGGCTCAGACAGAATATCAACCTCACCTGGAGCCCTTCTGGCCAAAGAAATTTCCTGACATAATTCTGATATGTTTACCTTTAATCTTATTCCTCAGGTAGTAGAAGCAAATACCAGACACAAGAAGCCTGGAAGCTACACAGAACACAAAAGCAGGAAAGAGGAATAGCTTTAAGCTGCCCTTGTTCCAGAAGACAGCTGCGCCTCATACTCCATGACCCTGACTTGGTAAACTAGTCCCAGTGAGATACACAGCGCAGGGTGGGGCAGGGACATGGTGGCTTTACTCCCAAGGAAATCTGTGGCCTGTTCCTTGTACTTTGTTAGATAATTCAGTTGCCTGAGTCTAGGCCATGAAGGTATTATTTTCTGTGGCATACTCAATCTGTGAGATTTTAGTAGTAGGTAGGTTTTTACAGTTTTTAAGGACAATCAGTCAGAAGGCCGACAAGGGAGTTAATGTTAAATGGAGCTCACTACTTTTGTTATTTTTTTAATTTAAGCTTGGATAATCCATCCATTGATGTTGCACTAATAGTCTCATTCAGTCATTTACCAAATGTTACCAAATGCCAGGCTTGGTGCCTCCTGCACCAAGTGTTAAACAAATCAGATATATCCCCGCCATATGAAGGCTACAGTCTAACATAGGAAGATTAGCCCTCATGCCAATTGTGGCCCTTTGTGAATGAAGTTTTATTGGAATACAACCATGACTTTTTGTTTACACTTTATCTATAACTGTTCTTAGGCTACCATGACAGAATTGAGGAGTCAAGTGGTTGTAACAGAGACTGTAAAACCTACCAAGTCTTAATTATTTGCTAGTTACTACCAGCTCCAGGTCTAATGAAAAACTGACCTCTGTTTTCCATCACAGTGATCACTTGTTTTTTTACCAAGCTGACTCAGACACAAGTTTTTGGTTGAAAGGAGAGAAAAGGAGAAAGATGATGATAAAATATTTCTTCATAAAATCCATTGACAGGAAATTAAGTACAGTTTTACTCCTCAAGTATGTTTTAGCCATAATGCAGTTCTATGAAAGAACAAAATCTGCATTACTAAGGTCCTCATTCCTTGTAACAAGATCTTGACCAGGAACTAATAATGTTCTCATGAGCTAGCACCACATAAGAAAACAGATTGCCTGAACTGCACAAGGACTTCATCTGGGTAGATGTGATTTGGTTAATTCCTTACAATGGGTGATAACAATCACGAAGGAGATAAGAGTATAAGGCTATATAAAACATCCCACTTTAGTTATAGGAAGAGAAGGAATAGATTTTTTATGCCAAAGTCAAGTCACCAAGTGGTGGACTTGATGTGTGATGTTTAGATTTTATTCTTTAGTTACTGTCCGATGACAAAAATGCAATTTAGTTTAAGGTTCTCAACTAGCTTTATTTTCAATTCTAGAATCAGGCAACGCTTCATTCCATGAAATAGAAAAAGTGTTCCAATGGACTGAGTAGAAAAGTCTGGTTTATAGACAGAGAAAAGCTGAAGAGAGTGGAAATAACTCAAAGCAGATTGGTCACTTCAAAGTTACTTTCCTTATAAGGTGAGGCCAGTGAGGCAGAGCAAGAGGAAGCTGACTGACTGGTTAACAGCAGTTTACTTTAGGGTACTCATTTTGTGTTAGGTTTAAGGCAGAGGGAACCTCATTATCATGCCTGTTAAAACAGACCTGTCTGGAAACTTTGGCTGTTGTTTTTCTAATCCAGGTTTCTCTGAAGGTCAAATCAATAGCTGGGTTTCAGCTTTAGTGACCTGGAACTTTAGTGAAGCGACTCCATTTTGATTTTTAGGGTCATTTGATAGGGTCTAGGGCAGGAGCTTAGTCCAAAACAATGGCCACCTGTAATTCTTAGTTAACACCATTTTAAAAAGCATCCTTATTATTTAAATTATTATAGGAGAAACAACTTCTTTGGGGGAGAATCTAAAATTCTTCAGCTCTCATTCCTTCTCCCTTCTTGAAAGATTTTTTATGTGAACTTTCTGAGGAATGCAGAATTGACTGTCTGGTCAAACCTCATGAGAAATGGGACAGAGGCAGGACCTAAGGCCATTTTTTATACCTCCTGTGACATATATGACTCCTCATTGGGCTTCCTTTCTCTTGCCTGGTTTCTTCTGTATCAACCTGACAAATGGGACTATAAGCTCCAGTCTACATGTTTCTAGAGCCAAGAAATCATTACAGAATCCTGAACCAAGATCTTTATAGAATTAATTTTGAATCATTATAGAATTATAGTACAGATTCTTAATCTGACTTAACTCACATTATAGTTTGACACTTTTAGCAAAGCTAAAAGCTTGACCTTTACATTACCACCAAGCCAAAAAACTACATTCCCAGGTTTACTTGAACCCCAGTGTAACTCTGAGATTAAATCCTATGCAATGATTTATCAGCAAAAATATTACATGAGTCTTCTGGGACATTTCCTCATGGGGAAGGTGAGTGGTGGATGTGATGGCTGGAGCTCATACTGTCATTTTGAACCATGAGCACAAGGGCCACACTCTTGGGGTAGCAGAATATTAGCAGGAAGGATCCTGGTCCCTGATGACCTTGAAGTCCCCACATTATCACTATACTGCCTATATCCAGGCTTTT
The DNA here is from genome assembly GCA_020662805.1 of Glaucomys volans. NCBI lineage: Eukaryota > Metazoa > Chordata > Mammalia > Rodentia > Sciuridae > Glaucomys > Glaucomys volans. The sequence continues at coordinate 410,523 of JAJEJO010004592.1, read as the reverse complement.
TATGTGGGAGAGAAACATATGCTTGTCTTAATTAAATAAATATTTGGAGGGTTTCTATTACTTGCAACTGGAACCTAAATCTAACTGGTGGTTGTCTCTACCCAAAGAGACCAGGGCACAGGAGATACTGCCTATAAAATGCACTTTCTCCACTAAGTTTCCCAGGAAAGACAGCCGGGCAGAGCAGACAGACAATTTGGAGTATCCACCATTCAAATGGTTGAATTCCATTACTAGACAACATGGTTTTGTATGCAAGGGAAATACTAAGATCCATAAAAAGGGATCTTGGGTTTGGGTTAATTCCATTCAACATGAACCAGGGTAAAAAATATAATTCAAATGGAACAAGGTCTGAGAGGTGGCATTGTGAGCACCATGGATGCGAGCCAAGTCAGCAGGTGCCCTGAGCAGATGAAAGTCAATTGTCCTGCTAATAATTGAAGAAACATTGGTTATATGTTTAAGGGATCTGGTTAACTCATTCCCTTTGGCCACTTGGGGCTGTGATTTATAAGCTGCAAAGTCACTTAGGATAATAAAGCCCCTAGGCCTAGTGACAAACTGCTGGGAATTTTCAAGACAAAAGGCACTATTTAAACATCTCAATCAGCTTTTCTCAAGTGAATATCCTAAGGAAACAGGTTTCAAATGTATCTGCATCCTCACACCCTCAAGAAGAAAGATGAGAGGAAACAAGAAAAAAATATCATCAGTGCTCTGCTCATTTCCAATATTTGACAAGTTATGAGTGTCCTGGCACAGATTTGCCGGAACTACAACTCCCAGCAGACGTGGGTCCCACCGTCCTTTTCTTCCTCCTCCGTAAAAGTTCTTAGTTGATGGAGAAAAATTGGTTCAAATATCAATTGATTTGAATGCATCTACTCCATTTCAAGGAAGAATATGTGTCATTTTAAAAAATAGCTTTCCTTCAACATGACCATGTCCAGCTGTGCTATGGCCTTTCTGTTTAGCTTCTTTTCTTCCCAAGGGGGGAAAAAATCCTAAAAATTGTGCATAGCCTTTGTCAGTTGAAGAAGCACCATGCTGGCAATGACAGTGCCTCAAAGCAGCCTCCTTCCCCTGGGTCACAAGCACAGCAGGCGTGAACTTTAGCCACAAAGACCACACACTTGAAAGCAGGGGTTTAAGAAGGAGATCAGTTGTTCTCCATGTTCAAGAAAAAATATAAAATGTTCTGAAATAGAAAACAAGAAATTTTTTGAAGTAGTCCATTCTCAGGCAGTAGCACAGATTCCCACAGAAGATCTTGACTTAAGTAAACATGAAATCTTTGTGGAAATAAACAAAGACCAGGTGTGATGGTTAATTTTATGTGTCAACTTGACTGGGCTAGGGGTGCCCAGATGACTGGTGACATGTTATTTCTGTGTCTGTGAGGATGTCTCTGGAAGAAATAAGCACCTGAATCAGTAGATTGGGAACAGAAAATTTTCCTCATCAGTGTGGATGACATCAACCAATCTATGAGGACCTGAATGGAACAAAAAGGTGAGGTAGGGCAGATTTGCTCTCTGCTTAGCTGGCGCATCTACTTGTCTCCTCTTCCTAGGTATCAGCATTCTTGACCTTTGCGCTCAGACTGGGACTTACTCCCCTGTCTCTTGGGCCTTTGGGGTTGAACTAGAAGCACACCACAGCTCTCCATCTTGCAGATAGTATATCACAAGACTCCTCAGCCTCCATCATCATGTAAATAAATAATAATAAATTATTATTTATTATTTCATAATAAATCTTGTTCAATATATCTATATACATCCTATTAGTTTTGTTTCTCTGGAGAACCCTGACTAAAATATGAGCCAAATGAGAAAAGCAAAGCCTATTTCTTTAGAGCCTGATATAGCAGGGCCATTGGCATTTGCATTTGGCAGCAACTTGAAGGCAGGCAGAGGAGTGGGACAGCTTTATAGGAGAAAAGAGGGGAGGCTTCTGAGATGCCCTGATGGGAAATCTCTGGCATGGGGAAGCTGTAGGTAGGACATCCCAGCTAGGGTCCATAATTTGCTCTCTCTGGTTGGTCTTATGTGGACAAAAATTAGAAAAGCTATTGGATATTAATCATGCTCTGGTTATTTTGTGCCAATCATTACATAAGTTATTGTTTAACTTTCTGGATTGTTGTTAGAGACAGCAATCCAGCTTCCTGCAAGTCTGACATAGAGCAGGTTGGCTTCCTGTATTGTTTATTATAGATAAGGGGATGGGTTTCCTGGGCAGGATGCTGCAAGTTGTGGGTCAGAGCTCCATTTTTATATATGGTCTGGCATTTTCTGTTTATACAGTCAGTCTCTCACCTTTCAGACAGACAGACAGCTGTCTCTGGGCAGCTGACCTATAGCCATCAAGGTGATCCCCAGTCTTTCTAGAGAGACACTTTGGAAGACAGCTAATTCCTGTAGGCCACCTTGCCTGGAGTGTGAAGAGCGCACCTGCTTAAGCGCACGTGCCTCTTAGCTCCATGCGCCCAGATGGCCAGGAAAGAAGGGGAGCTTAGCAATGGAGCGCATGAGAAGGGGGAGGTGGGGGGCAGTGCTCAGTGGTTTTCCGCCAGGCTGTCAGAACCCTGTGGACAGCTCCGAACAAATACAGAAGCTGCAGCTCCCCTCACCCACAAAGATGCTGATTGAATAAAACAGGGCTGGGTGTGGGCATCCCCTCAAACTTCCCTGGTGATTCTAAGGTGCATCCCAAATTGACAGCTAATGACCAAAATGAATAACCTTTGAGAGACACTTGGAGCAAATGTTTAGCAATTAGTGAGAATGAAATCAGGGCATGAGCCAGGAAGACTCCAATCTTTCAGTCTTGTGATGTTGAGCTTTAGAAATATAAAATTCAGGCTGAAGCTAGTCCAGAGGAGCAAACAGGCAAAGGTCACAGCTGTGGCCCTGTCTACACCCAAGGAGAATGCTGCAGCATCTAACCACAGGCAGAAGGAACAAATGAGCTTGCTTAGGACTGCTGTGCATCAGTTGAGATGCTACCTATTCTGAGCAGTATTCATTTCTTATTTTTGAGCATTAAAAAAACTTAGGTCCTTCTTCAAAATGCCAATTTATCATAACATTATTTTCACATATTATACGTGATACACATGTGTTTTCAATCTGTGGGAACTCAGACATTTCCCACATACTTTAAGCAGAATAATCGAATTTTGACCATATAAACTCTGAAACCTCAAAAAATTGCACACACACTCCCCACACTTTGCATCTATTTTTTATTTCTAGTCGTTTCTAAAATTTCCTATGCACCATTTATCTGAACTTGATGCAACACCACCCCCTGGTGGACATCTTTAAGACAAAGTCTCATATTTGATTTAACTTGAGAGTTTTAAATAGATTACTGAATACATGGGCACCTCTGCGCCTCCAGCAGAATGTTCTTTTTGAATAAAATCATATGCAAAAGCTCAATGAACAAAGATGTCAAATCAGAGCTGTGCTTGGAGCTTTCTCTTTCCTACATTTTCATGGCCAACTCCATATCTCCCCCAGGATATCTAAAATAGAATTTATTATCACTTAACATAAGACATTGCCCCCAAAATTAAAATTAAATTCATTTCTTCTCAGTCTTCCTTACCTTGATGAATACCACCTCCTTTCCCATCTACCCAAACCAAAAGACCTCCTGAGGATTCACAATACACATGGACACATTAAAGGATCTGAGTCAAAAAGCCAGGTTACATTTTTTAAGTCAGAAATTTCCCAAACTCATTTTGTGACACACATTCCCCTCCTCCTCCATGCTTTTTAAAGGCTGAAAAATACTTTTTGATTATATTTCATTCAGAATGATTATTCCATCTCAATTAGCAAATTAGCTCTTTGGCTGTATGTATTATTCAATCTTCAAAAATGCTGAGGCAAAGTGAACCATACAGGCTGGCTGTCAATCATGTGTGGTAATGAAACACACAACCCTTGGGTGATGGGCCCCAGGCAGCTACTGAATTGATGCCACATCCATAGGCAACCGCATCTGTCTTCCACCACCATTACCAGCAGAGAGGAGGGAGAGGTTGCCAAGTCCTAACAGTAATCATGCTTTGTCTTCAGTTAAATGTACCAAGTCTGCAGTGGATGATCACCATGTCGTTTTATTTAGAGGGATTATAATGCTCACTTGGCTATAACCTCGGAGGATCATGTGCAGCTCTGCAATCAACAATGACTTGTTTTCCATATATTATCTCTTTGTATGGATTTATGAGCCAGAAGATATCAAAATCCCTGTAGCTTCTGGCTTTCATGTAAATCAGCATAGATCCTTGAATATCAGTTCCAGAAATGATCTTAGCCTACAGAACAAGTACATTTTAAACTAAAATAGTTCTGTGCCCTGTGTTGTTAGTGCTAGACTTCCTAAGTCTATGGATACACGCTGCATCCTTTCTGATTTTAAAAACAAAGAATGTCTAATTAAGTTTCATGCAATAGAAAAGTTATTTGAATCTGTTCTGGAGCTTAAATTGTGCTTTGATCAATAGTCTCTGGGGCTATTTGCTGTCTTCTCGTGTCATCTATAGTTTTGATGTAGGCGATGGAGTCCTGAGGGCCTGGACACACTCGCTGACCAGTCTGGTGGCCTCCAGAGCAGAGCCCCAGTGCACTGAAACACCCCCACTCCCGTGGCCATAGTTGTGAACCACAGGCAACCTCCGTCCTCCCTGGGCTAGGAGCTCTTTCTGCAGCCGCACACCCGGCCTGACGGGCCTCAAGCCCACCTTCTCCTTTATGAAGACGGCTCTGTGGAGGGAGGGCTCCAGCACACAGCATCGGGATAAAATATGTCTGCTAATTTCTGCATCTGGGGACAAATTCCAGTCTCCTTTTTGCCTAGTTCCACCCAGGATTACATGGGATGCACCAGGGTAAATATACGTCAGCCCACTCCCATCTCGGATAAAATGCTTCACCCAGGGGGCCTGAACTTGGAGCAGTTGGCCCCTTACAGGGGAAATTGTTGAGTCTCCTGCAAGCTGTTGGCTTCCCAGGCCTGAACAGTTGACCACAACGTCGAAGGATGGCTGAAGCTCCCACAGGTTTTCCAGTCGTCTGGTGAGTAGCAGGCCTCCACTTTCCTTTACCCTGGGGAGAAGAGACCATGGGGTGAGCCTCAGTAGCCACCTGCTCAATCATTTCCAGGAAATAGACAGAAACCCGAGAACAAAAGAGATGCAATGATCTGATGGACAATCAGGACAACTTCAAATTTTAGCCATCGACAGTTAGACGCCTTGCATCTTGGAAACCAGGGATTCCCACAGCTGATTTTAAGTATAAACCTATTTCAGAAAATACACAACAAAGGAAATTGTGTGCCTTGCCATTTTTACATTTTGTAGAGTTCCCATGTCATTCTAGATACAAAAGAAATACCAAGCTGATCTGGTATTTTAAATACCCCTTTGTTGTCTATACTATATTTAACACCTAAATTTGCTGCCTTGAACATTTTATCTCATATTGTTAACTCTGCACGTCCCTTGATATAGTCTGCCCTCCTTCATTAGAGGGTTGGTACTAGTGTCACATACACTCTGTCCTACCCACCTTTATGTCTACAGAGATGACAGCACAAGAGAAACACAAAATAGTTGCAGCTGATGGACTTAATGACAATTGTGGTCAGTAATTTTTTTGGACCAAGCATATCAATAACAGAAAGAAATAGTTATCTGGTCCTATGAATCTTTTTAAATTGCAGTGACACACATATAACATGAAGTTGACCATTTTTAAGAGCATGATTCAGTGGCACTAAGCACATATACCTTGTGGTTCCATCACCACTATCCATCACAGAACTCTGTTCACTTTGCAGAATGGAAACTCTGTAGCCATTAAGCAGTAACCCCCTGTAATCATGTCATCTTAATCTTAATCCCTCTTAATCCCATAATCTTATTCATAGGTCCCTTGTAGAATATAGAAGATTTAATATAAAAGACTCTCAGCAGTTCTGTTCACAAATTCAGGTTGAATATCTAGAAGCCAGGCAATGGTAAGAGGGACAAAAGAGGGTGAGGCATGGTGTCCTTCCTTAAGGGCTCACAGTGTAAATTACTGGCAGAAGGAAGTTCTAAGAGCGCACACACACACACACACACACACACATCTTCCACTGGTTCTCTTTCTCTGGAGAATCTTGACAAATACAAAATGGTAGAGTACCACAAAGGCATCCTCTCTCTACAACTGCTACAATTCCAGCACCTTCCAGGGAGAATCTTGGAAGAGATGCCACCAGCAACAGAAGCCCAGGGCTTATCCTCTCCTCCTGCTCTTGAGAGAGCAGAAGTGGCCATGCTGGCACTTCTGAACACCACCTGCCTTCAAGGTCAGATGAACAGGTTTCATGAGATGGAAAGCATAAGGAAAGACAGAGACTTCCAGAGCACAAAGAAGATGTGGCTGAAACCATGCCATGAATGGTGGCATGTTTTGACCACTGATTTTAGTTGAGCCAGAAGGGACTCTTTTGAAGTGATTAGTGTTCTGTCCCCAGTTCTTGGTTGGAAAGTTCAACTGAAACTTGTACCAAGAGCTGTAGGAAACTGGCCCTTTGACACTGGTCCCCATTTCCAGAAAATGCCACAAATTGATGAAGGTGGCACATTGCTGTACAAGTGTGCCACAGACCCTGACCCAACAGCTCAGCTTCCTTCTCTGTAAAACAGCAGCTTATGTCAGTGGGTTCCAACTTCTCTTCAGAGGACCCGTCTCCATCCCCTTAGCTTCCATACTCTCTCCTTCACAGAGACCTCTGAAGTATCTCCACAGAGCCATCTGAAGAACAGTTTGAAAACTCTGGACTGCATTTGTTTAATATTCAACAAATATTTGCAGAGCACTCTGCTAGACTGGCGGGGCTCAAAGGCCACCTCCTGCTCTAAGATGCTCTGAACCTGCCATATGCTTCCCATTCAACACAAGCGGTCATCTCCAGCACCAGTGCCCCAAACGGCAGAACTTAATTAAATTCTAGTCACTGGCATTTTTACCCTATATATACTCATTTGTTGAAAATCTGTGACACAGTGTGTTCTTGACCTGAGAAAGCCACCTGAGAAAGTCAAAGGAAAGAATCTGGCCAAACCCACCCTTCACAGCCACAGAGAGCGAATAAAGTCTTTGGAGTGACTCAAAGTGGTTACAAGTGAGAAGAATGAGGCCAGGGCTTTGTATGTATGTATGTGTGTATGTCTGTATATATGTATTTATGTATTTTGTTTAGTTTTGTTTTAGTAAAAAAGCTCATAGATAGAAGTATTATAGCAAATTTTATGGACACAAGTTTTCAGTTATCTCAGTGGAACAGTCTGGGGGCTTAGGTTGTTCTTTAAGTGTTTAATGATACATGAGTATTTTTAGGGGAAAAGTCACTCTGTAAAGCTTTTCCCCCTAACACTAGAATTGAAAGAAAAGTAAATTGGGATTTTTGTGACAATACTGAACAACACATTGCCGTGTGTTTACAAGTCTTTTAAAAAGCAAAACCAAGAAAAGTCTTTAAGGAAGGGTGTAGAGGAGATCTACCCTTTAGCTTGTCAAATTCTCTAAGCTGCAATCCTTCCTCCATAATGTGGGAAAAATAATACTTCAGAGGCTCATTGTGAAAATTAAATGAAACACCATCTGGAGACGGTCTGACACAATGCATAGCACATTGCAGTCGTTTAAAAGAGATTTTTTATAAGAAAAATAAAGGACTTAGGGCTTTGTTATGCCACTGTAAAATATAGGACCTGCTGTGCCATGCTTGAGGACATCAGCCCTTCACAACTATACATCATTCGGGTTTAATTATGACATTGGATTTTTGAAAAACCATCTTAGTTGATTATTATATGAATGTTGACTTGGTTTTGCTCTTATATTAATTATAAATTATAGATTCCATGGGCTAATGTTTAGACATGATGCTCTGTACTCCAATCACTCTGATTAGAATTCAGAATTATTGTCCTAATTCAGGGAAATAAGAGACCTTATCAGTCTTGGGACTAAAGCAAATTTCTTAAAGTCACTGGATTTGTTTCCTTAACTATAAACCAGGGGTAAGAGTACTCTGTTCACAGAGTTGTTAGGATATATAAGAATTGGATAAACGCAAATGCCTTTCTCTTCTATTTCAATGGTCCCCTGCTAGAGGCTGCTGATGAAAGACTCCCTGGAGACTCCCTGGATGGTCAGGTGGATGGGCTATTGGAAGCCCCTGTCAAACTTGATGTGCAGGGTCCCTCCCAGGCCTTGCATCCCAGGAAACCTCCTGAATGTGTGGAGAGACTAGTCATCTTCACACAGTTGCAGTGTGACTACTCAGTGATGACCAGTCATTATTAAGCATTCCATCAGCACGTAGGAGGAAACTCTACTAACTTAGCTGACCAGGTATCTAAAAGGTGGCTTTCACAACCAGGTGAGGTAGCTCTTCTGGAAGTCTGGTGTGACATGGTTGGGGGATATAAGAAGCTCAGTGACTTTCCTCTCAGGGTGTCCTGCAACTAAGCAAGACCTCATCTGAGAGAGAGAATACTATTATCCCAACCTCCCATAAGGAAATAGGAGCTTGGCTTATTAAGTAGCCCCAGCCCAATGTCCTCTGCCTTCACCTTAAAACATAAAAGTGCCCATTTTTGCCAAGACTAACAATCAGCCTTCTGCAACATGGTGTCAGCCTGATCATGATATGGGAGGTGACAGGCAAGACCCTTCCCTCCACTCTCTGGGAATTTCAAAAAGAGGGAGACAGTTGGCTGTGGCCAACAGGATGGATTCATTAAGTACCTCTCTCTCTTTCTCTCTCTCCCCTCCCACCACCCACCTCCCACCTCAATCTCCTCTGTGTTCTTGGGACTAGAGGCAATTCCCACCTCCCACCTCCTGTTCTTTTGTCCTGGTAAGCAGATAATCCCTGGTGGCATTGAGCAAGAGGCAGGGTTCTGCTGTGAAGGCAGCCTTGGGAACAGTGGGGACTGCATGAAGGAACACAGACCTTCCAGCCTGGGTGTCACAGCTGAGGCACAGCTAAACCAGTAGAGCCAGCACAGTAACCTGGAACACACAGGCTGGACCCATTGGCTGAAACTAATTGTTTTGGAACTTAATGAATAGAAAGTGGACAAAAGCTGGTTTTGTTACTTTGGAGAGGCCCACGGCTTCTACAGCCAAAGGCAGACATTTTAACAGACTGTACCTGATTGTGAGTATATTATCCACATAGACCTCAGGGGTATGCAAAAATAAAGTGAAAACTCCCTCCTAAGGAGGCTGGGGAAACTTTGCCATGTGGCTCAGCCCAGGAGGAGGGAGGGTGGAGCCATGCCCTTCCCCAGCTGACCTCCAAGGCCTGCTCAGCATCCTGTCTTAGAGGTTGAAGGTACCCATGCTTAGAGAATTGTTGAGGCCCCAGCAGGGCTGCTTGGAGTCAGGGCTTCAGAGCTGGAGGGGAACATTCCTCTTCATCCTCACATGAGGCCAGCTCCACTCTGACCCCAGGAAGGACTGGCACCTACCAAGGTGCCTCTGTACCCTCAAGTTAGTTGGAATGAGGAAAACAGCAAGGTTTCAAGTCACTGTGTGAAGATGGGTTGGAGAGGGGAGGTGAGACCACTGAAGGACTTGGAAGCCACTGCTGAAGACACCAAAAGATGCAAAGATGGCTGGTACCAGGATCAAGGACCTAGATTGAGGATGGAAGGGTAGGGCGGACTCTCTGAAGTACTCCATGTGACAACTGTATTAGATGTAGTCATGTCAGCATGTATTCTAAATGTATAATTAGATGTAGTGAATTTTTAAAATTACTCCTTGCTTTCAACCTGAAGAAGAGCACCTTATGAATAGTGATCAGAAGATTAAAAATGTTAAGTCTATTGATCCAAAACCAAGAAAACAAGGTTAAGATCTCAGTTTGCAAACAATACTATGCATACAGACTTACAGAGGAAACAAACACTGTTTCTTTAAGGCACCACTTAATGTAACTACGCTCAACATTACTTATCATAGTTGGAATTTTTAAATGTATTTTTAAAATACACAGTGCAACTAAATGTGCATGGTGTCATTTTAACCCAACCAGGTTACCTCATGTGCTGATCGTAGTCCTCACTTGTCCCTTGCCATGCCTTCGCCAATAAAATAAATTGTGCGTGATTTCACACCTCTCTGAATACACATCCTGGCCTTGTCTACTCTGCACATTAAACATTTCAAAACCCCATTCAGGCACAGAACTGCCTCTAGTGCCTTCAAGGAAGAGGACTCGGATGAGGCCAGGATGGTCACGGTGGGGAGCGGCCATGCACCCCTGGTCCATCCCCCAGCAAGGGCTGTAGGAAGAAATTCACCTCTGCAGTTGCAGAGGTTAGTTTGCTACCAAAGCCCTAGTGGAGGCCCCAGGTTACTGCACCCCACACAGCCTCCTATTGGGAAGCTCCATGGTCATCATGATTAAAAATAAACATTGTCCTTTTTCCATCTTCTTGCATAATACCCTATCACCCCATCCTTCCCTGATCAGGGACAAAGGGGAGTGCTCTCCTAGGGCCTTTTGCCTCCAATTTCACTAGGGTCTGGTGTGGGGAGTGGTGAGAAGGGAAAGGAAATCCCTAGGGGGAACAAATGCCTAGGGGCACTGGGAAGGAAGGCTGTGCTCAGGCTGCTTAGTTTGTACTGAGCAGGAGGAAGGGGTTGCTCTGCACTAGAAGAGACCTTTGCAAGTCAGACGCGTATAAGGCTGGGACAGCCTATCTTGCTGTTGATGTACAGTACGGGCACATACTTCTGTATAGCTGTGGAGGACGTCGCAGGAGTCAGAGCAGATGAGGGAACACAGTGCACAGAAGGGAAAGATGGGAGACACAGCCTCTCCCAGAGAAAGTAACAGAGAGGCCTTATCAGAGCCTGGGAGGGAGATGTGGCCCACGCTGTGGTCAGCACAGGCCTGGGCAAGTGACGTGCCAGTGGCAAGCTCCCAGAACAGGAAAGGGCCACCCTGCTTTCTGGATGTCATCAAAGGTAGGATGACTCTAGTCCTTGCAGGATAATTTATTTAGGTTGACTGCCTCGTGGAAGACTTACTGCTGCTATGATTCATTTCCTGGACAGAGCAAGTAAAACAGCAGCAAAACACGACACCAGTGTCCAAAGATATGAAATATGACCTGCATGGGTGACTAAACCTCTGTGGGTATTTTGTTTGTTGGTTTGTTCTGGAAATTAAAGGGCATTGTTTGAACAGGCAATGCTTTCTTCTGTTCTTTGAAAAACACTAAAGATCTAAGTTGCAATAAAATAATGTACTTTTCCTGGGAACAGATGTAATTTCAGGAGGATGGTGCTGAGGTAGAAACCATTGCCGAGTGCCTTGCCAAGTGAAATGCTCGTTTTCGAGTCAGAACACTGAAAACTAAACACTTACATTGTGTGGAAGAGGCGTAGGAGGCAACAGAATAGACTCTGAGTGTGAGGAACAGGCAGGGATTGTGCGGCTGCCCATCTGGTTCTGCCGCCCGGGGAGACGTGTGGTGGCAGCCCACAGAGTGAGCCCCAGGCGCCCACCCCCTCACCACCACCTGCCCTGCCTCCCAAGGCTGAAATCCTCACCATAAAATGCTTCTCTTGGGCTGAGAGTCCCTGCCCTACAAAGCCTCCCTGGGAGCAAATGGGACAATGTGGCCTTCTTCCTCCACCATGTTGGCCATCTGGCCAGATGCCAGGCATGTACACTTTCCAAAATTAAGAAAAAATCCAAAATTCAAAATGCCTCTGGCCCCAACCACTTCAGATAAGGGATATTCAACCTGTACCCAGGCTTGGGAACCAAAAGGGCCTATTTTTCACAACATTCAATCTGCCTGCAATGTCTAGACTAAATGAAAAAGATTTATTGATGTGTCTTTTAAAAAGACACTCTTGATATGTTTCCTAACTAGAAACAGGAAGTCGAAAATGCAAATCCAAGGTATTAAGGACTGAATTTAGTAAGGATAAACCCGCAATTTTAGAATTTTCACTCATGACAAAAGAAAATAATGAAGTCTTTTTTTATTGCAAATGAGAAAAAATTCAAAGATAAGTTCTAATAAGCAGAAGATATTCTCATCCAAACAACTAAAGTCAATCATATGACTTTAAAACTGAACACTAGTCTCCAAATTTCTCCATGTTACAGCTCAGGAAACTAAGATACTGTTTGAATTAAGTGGCTTTTACCTGGGAGTTGGAAGGACAGGGGACAAATTGGACATGGGCATCACAGTGCATACTGTAACACATAAAACACGTTACTGTGTGCATGGTCTGAACTTGGTCCTTGTGACTGAAACACTGTCTTCAGACTGTTTTACAAAGTTCCAGACATTTGTGAGTGGCAAGACACAATGTAAAAGAGCCCGCCCAGAGAATTTCCAGCGAGTTTGCTGAATAGCTATGAATGTACTTATGGCGGTGACAGACAAAGGAAGCTTCCCAGAGCCATTTCGACCCACCTTTTCTCCAACCACGGGAGGTAGGCAGAGGTTTCACATTTCAGGGTTGTAAAAGCCTGACCAAACACATGCTGAGGGAATTTCTTCAGCTCTGCCTCTGTCATCTTTCGAAATCCCAGAACCACATCAGCCCAGAATGGCACTTCTTCGGTAGGAACGCTCCGAAATATCTGCCAACTAAAACATAGTAAGTGGAAATTTTTCCTGAAATTTTGCAAAGTAATTTATTTCCAGTAAACTCTATATGACATCCTCTAAAGCATTTAAAAAATTTTATTTCTATAAACACAAAGAGAACAGATCTATTCTTTCTTTCTCCTGGGTTCATATGCTAAGTAACTAAATTTCAAATTGTCATGGTCAGAAGAATAAGACATTTTAGAAGTAACCTTCCAGGCAGAGGGTTTAGCTCAGTGGCAGAGGAACTGAGTTCAATCTCTAGTATTGCAAATAAATCAACAATAAAAGAAAAGTGTCCTTTGAAGATTGAATTTAATCACTTTTTCTAAAATGCTTTCACCCATATTTTATCTGTTTACTTATAACCATGCTTTTTAGAAAATTTTTTTAAATATTTTTTTTAGTTGTAGGTGAACACAATATCTTTATTTTATTTTTTTATATGTGGTGCTGAGGGTTGCACCCAGGGCCTCACACGTGCTAGGCAAGCACTCCACCACTGAGCCACAACCCCTGCCCCCACAAGCATGCTTTCTTGAAGAAAGGTTTTTCTGTTGTACACAATGCTTTACATAAATACTAAGCAAAACATCAAAAGTTTAAAGGCTTGCCAGGCACAGTGGTGCATGTTTATAATTCCAGTGGCTCAGAGGCTGAGTCAGGAGGATTGCAAGTTCAAAGCCAGCCTCAGCAAAAGTGAGGCGCCAAGCAACTCAGTGAGACCCTGTCTCTAAATAAAATACAAAATAGGGCTGGGGATGTGGCTCAGTGGTCAAGTGCCCCTGAGTTCAATCCCCAGTAAATTCCATCCCCCAAAAAAGTTTAAAGTCTAGCCTCGATTTTGAAAAAGATATCTAAATTGGAATAATTCACAGCCCTTACTTCCTGCACACTCTATGAGTACAAATTATGAGTTAAGTTCTAGGTCATCGAGTTTAGTTCTAGGATTAGAGAGAAGCCCAGAGTTGTCAATAGGAGTCCTAGTGGGTCACAGCGTGGTTAGGGCTGATGAGTCTGGAATGGCATTTGTTGCTAACAAGAAGCTTGAAATAGTGCTATCCATAATGGCCCCACATAAGTTTACATTTATAAATATTGGATTTTTCCATCAGTAAATGCAACCATCATTGCTCTAAAACACCAAAGAAATATAAGCTTAGTGCTAATGATGGGGTAATTAATGTACCAGAATTTCTATCTATAAATAATTCAGTAAAAGCAGTTCCCAACAGAGTACATAAATGAGGTTTACTGCATGGCCCTACACTGGTCCTCTTCCTGTGTCACTCCTCTGGACTAGAAAGCCCTCTTCCACAGCTCCACCACCATCTGCAGGCCAAACACTCAGAGGGCTACACGTCTAACCTTACTCTCCGTCTCTCCTAAGCTCCAAAACCAGATGTAGACCCATGTTTAGGTCACTTACTCCTCATTGGGTTAATCTACTTAGAGACCTCTCTCTCTCTTTCTTTCTCTCACACACACATACACACACACACACACACACACACACACACACCACACGCTCTCTCCCCAGTGTTTCCCAACTAAGAAAATGGCACCTATCCACGTGGATCCTTACACCAGACACCCCAAATCATCCTTGATTTTCTTTCTCCCTTCACCCACCATCATCTATCAAATCCCACCATATCTCGCAAAGTATTTCTCAAATCTATCTACTCTCTGTCCCTGTTATCAAATTTAATCTATCCTACCATCATCTATCTTCCCACAAATCCATTCGCCATACTACAGACCAAATACTTGATTGATTGATTGATTGATTGGTACCAGGGATGGATGCTTAACCACCGACCCACATCCCCAGATTCCTTTTTTTTTTTGAGACAGGGTCTCACTCAAATTGCTTAGGGTCTCTCTAAATTATTGAGATTGACTTTGAATTTATAATCCTCTTGCCTCAACCTGTGGAGCTGCTGGGATTACAGGCACGTACCACCATGCCTGGCCAGATAAAATACTTTTAAAATGCAAATATGATTGGTTATTTCAATGTGTAAAACCCCTCAGTGACTCCCCATTTCCCTGGGCTTTCCTCAGTCCCTCCAACACAAGACTCAGGTCTGTGTGTGCTGTTCCCTCTACCTGGAATGCTGTCTCTCTGTCTCCCATCTTATCTCTTCCTCATTCACCTCTGAACATCACCAGACTAACTTAACACTCATCCTGAGGGCCTCAGACAAAACACTTTTCTCTGCATTGTTTCTTATACCTTCCCAGAGCAAGTCTCTTCTCCAGACATATGCTTCCATGGCATATGTCTTCTGTACTCTCAGCTTTGCCCACTCATGTCTCATTTGCAACTCATTAGATTTAATACATTCCCTGCTGACCATAAGCTATATGAGGGCAGAACTGTATCTGTCTTACTTAAAAATCCACTTAACACATATTTATTAAGTATCTACCATATGCCAAGCACCAAATTGCTTGCTGCTATGTCCCCAATACCTAGGAAAGCACTTGTCACCTTATTCAGCAATATTTCACCTCATTTTGAAGGAATGAATACATGAATAGGGCTATATACTTACACCAAAGATGCACAGGACATTTGTAAAGTCTTACCCTTGAAAGGACCTAAGAACTGTGGATGTGGCTGTTTCTAAAAAGGACTGAGAACCAGAGTTTGTGAATTGGGCTGGTGCATATTAGTTTTGGACAAAAATAAAGTATGATCATAACTCATGAGAAAAATTTTTCTATGTGGCTCATCGATGGGTCCTGGAGACAGAAAAGAAACAATCCAGAGCTTGATAGAGAAGCAAAAGCGGCTACTGTGGGGAGGGGCTTTTGTAAAATTAGTGATGTTGACATCATCTTGGTGTTTCTAAGGTGAGAGAAGGCAAGAAGAGGAAAAGGGTAGAAATCCTCCTGATAGAGGTGTCTACACAGAAGAAGACGTCAGGGAGAAGCCCGACATCAAAAGAGACGGGCCATTTTTTCAGCAGTCATAATGGCACAAAGATGTAATGGTTCTGAGAATTAGTAAAAGGCCTTTGCCCTTCTGAAGGCTGCAAGGCATGAACTGTGTCTGTCCCATAGGACAACACAGACAACATGTCTTCTGTCACTCAATGACATCAAAAAGGATAGAAATTAAAAGGGATAGAATGCTTAGTGACCTTTGTTTAGGAAGATGTTGAAAGACATTGTCACATTTACGATGCTTGGTTTGTGTTAGAAATGTTAGATAGGATTCATTTTCAAACTTTCATTTAATTATGCATGTCTCCTAAAATCAGATATTCAAAATCAAATAGAAGTGTGCTAACTATTCAGGAATGCTTTTTTTCCAAATAGCTCTTGGAAAGGAAATTTCAGTGACTGACAAAATTTGCTCCTTTGTAACATCTCGTTCTCCAAGGACACCAAATAAATAAGATATCCCTTTACCTTCTGTTTCAACACACATTCCAGTGTCACACCCATTTGCTTTCCATCAGGGATGCCATCTCCACGCAGAGTTTACCTGCTACGTGGACTCTCCAGTTTTGTTTCTGGTTTGGGGGTTTTTGTTTGTTTGGTGGGGAGCTTTTTGGGTTTGTTTTTATGGAAGTTTTGGGGGGACCATATTTCCAAATTGCTGCATATTCCCTGAGAAAAAGCATTTGTGATGAGAAACTTATTGTTTAAAAAAATCTAGCATCATAACTTGTCTTTCTTGAGCTTCTTTGAGTGAAGTCTAGAATGTTCTTTCTCAATCTTCCCACTCTTTCTAAATCCTCAGCACTCTGCTCACAGTAAAGATTCAATAAATATTTTATGTTGAACTTTAGTATCTGCCCAGATTATTCTCAATTCTAAAATAATTTCATGTTCTTTCTCTTACCCTGACACCAGATGAACACCAGCATCTGCAGCTTCTGCAGAACAGGCAATTGTAGACAGGTGATCGAAGGTCTCTCTAAACCACTGCTTCTGTGTGTGGAGAGGTGTGTCTGTAGTCATGGAGAAAAGCAATGAGGAACAGAAAGGAAAATGATGATAGCAGCAACATTCTGAGAAGCTCTGTTCTAGAAACTGGGGGTGGGGTAACAGGGAATCAGGGAGAAGCATTAGTTAAAGTGCCCCATGGTGGTGGAGGATGGGACAAAAATAGTAGTGTCCAATGTAGGCACAGAGAGCCAACACAATCCAGAGGACAGAAACTCCAACTGAGGGAGAGTATCCGGACATCCAATTGCTTTGGAAGGGTCATGAGGGAATGTCAGGGATCAGTAATCACCAAGAGCCCACTACCAATAGCCACAGAGGACATGCAAACACTGAGGCAAAGAGGATATTGGGTGGGCTCCACTTAAAGTGGGGTCCTCAGAAATCATGGAATAGATGGAAAGGCCCTTGGAGTCATCATGCTCCTCAGTAAAAAAAAAAAAAAAAAACCAGTAAAAGTTCAAGGAGGGCAAGTCAGTCACAGAATTTTTAAAAAATTCTCCTGTTACAGAGCCAATAAATATTTCTTTGATAATGGATCTATGGGGCTGGGGTTATTGCTCAGTGGATAGAGCACTTGCCTAGATGTATGAGGCACTGGGTTGGGTTCTCAGCACCACATACAAATAAACCAATTAAATAAAGATCCTTCAACAACAACAAAAAATTTTTTAAAAATAGTGGCTCTACACTGTCTTCATTACACATATGCCTATGCAAACCAGCACTGTATTCCACAATCGCAGACAGGGGTTGCTGATTTTAAAATAGCAAAGAAATCAATGATAAGCTGCAGAGAGAACTATGGTAGACCTCATTATGGTTTGGATCTTAAATGTCCCCCAAAGGCTCATTTGTGAAAGTCTTTGTGGGTGATTGGATCATGAGGGCCCTAACCCTCATGAATGGATTAATCCTTTACGGATTCATAGGTTAATGGGTTTGTTATAAAAGTAAGTTCTCTCTGCTTCCTGCCCTCCATGAGGTGACCAGCTCTGTCATGTGGCTCTCTGCCAAGATACTCTTTGCTTTGTCACAGGTCCAAAGTGATGGAGCCAAGCAACCATGGACTGAAACCATGAGCTAAAATAAAACTTGCTGCATTTAAGTTGATTATCTAAGATATTTTGTCACAGTGATGGAAATCTTACTAACACAGACCTCAGTTGAAGTATTCCTAATGATCTATGCCAATGTGGAGGGCTTAAAAAACAAAATGGTGCCTGAGAGTCACAGATAATTCCAATTGAACAGGGGTGAGCAAACCTGATAATCTGACTCAAATTCAAGTGCTGGTAAAACTAAACTATAGCTAGAGTGGCAGGAATAACAGCAAATGCTGATGGAGTCCCCACTGTGCACCAAGCTCTGTTCTGAATGGTTTGTTTAATTCTCATAATAACCCCACGGGATAAGTTTGGTCCCATATGGTATTGACATTTGTGTGTATAGGAGATATTTACTCCTGGGGTTGATGTGAATGGTGTTTAGGGAAGAACTCCAAAGAAAAGACCAAAGTTTTTATCTGGCAGCACTAGAGAGAGACCCTGTTATAGAAACCAGACACCCCAGCCAAAGAGAGAGCTCAGGCCTCAGTAGTCTAGAGGAATTCTCAGATGAGCTTCCTTCTTTGAAGATGATTCCATGACTACTAGGCCTGGTGTAAGCAAGAGGGCTCTGGAAAACACACACAACAACTGTAGTCACAAGAGAGACCCCTCGTGTGGACTCGCATCCAGCAAACTAGGCTCCTGTGTTTCTTATCTGTGAGGCAGCTCCCAGGAGGGCGGTGTCATGTGTTGACACAGTCAGTTCCTAGACCTGTAACACCAAGGCCGCTGTCTTCCCCACTCCTAGCAAAAGATCCTAGGGTTGATTCTCTACGAGGTGAAATGGGTGAAATGGACCAGGAAATGCCAAGCACAAGCAAACTGATGCCATGCAGAAAAGAGGAGGGGAGAAGAAACACATGTAAACCAGATGCTAAGGCCTGTCTCTTTTTCCTCACCTTCTAGAAGGCTAGTACTCAGGCCTTCACCTCTCCAGGCAGAAGACTGGAAGCTTCTTTTGTGGGGAACATGACCCATCAAAGAATAAAGACTTAAACTACCTGCTGTTTTGAGTCCCACCCATAAACTGTTAGCAGACAAGTCAAGATTCCCACATGGACAAGGAAACCACTATCATGAAAAGGAGAACATCAAACAGAAAAAATACAGTTCGAAAAACTTTTAAAACTATTATGTGTATCTTCAGAAAGATAAGCTATTGCAACCATATAACACAAATAGGTAGCAAAGGAAAATTCAGAGAACAAAAAGAGCCTTGGAATATTAAACATGTTATAGTAGAAATTAAAAAATTCAATAGTAAGGTAAAAGGTAAAATTGAGAAAATCTTCTATAAAATAAGTAAAATAGAAAGAGAAGAAGACAGAAACAGGGATGGGGAGAATAAAAGAATTGGAGACCAAGGGCAGGAGGCTCCCTAATAACAATTCCAGAAAGAGAAGCAAAATCATTAAAGGCGAGGAAATTCACAATTGAGTAACTGAAAAACTGCATCGTGGACTGAAAAATATGAGTTTTGGGATAAAAAGCACATGGAAATTTTCATATTCCAAATTGCTGGGTTTTATAATTGTTATGGTTTGGATGTGAGGTGTTCCCCAAAGCTCATGTGTGAGACAATGCAAGTAGGTTTAGAGGAGAAATGATTGGTAGTGGAAATCTCTCTCTCTCTCTCTCTCTCTCTCTCTCTCTCTCTCTCTCTCTTTCTCTCTCTCTCTCTCTCTGCTTCCTGATCATCATGTGAGCTGCTTGCCTCTGCCACATTCTTCCTCCATGTTGTTTTGCCTCACCTGGAGACCCGAGGCATGGAGCCTGCCATCCAGGGACTGAGACCTCTGAAACTGTGAGCCCTCAAATAAACTTTTCTTCCTCTACAATTGTTTTTGTCAGGTCTTTCAGTCACAGCAGCAAAAAAGCTGATTAAAACAGAAATCACTCTTATAAACTATTTGACCACTTAAACTATGTGCATAGATAACTTTGATAAAAAAAAATAAAAGGGAAAAAAGAGAAGTGAGGAAAAGGAAACTGAGTATGAATGTCATTAGCTGCAAAGTGATTTGGGGTTCTAATGATAATTCCCCCCTTCCTTTCCTCCCATTTCACATGAAGAAAACAGAATGGAAAGGAAGCATGAACATGTGCAAAAATTAGTGCATCTTCAGGCCTAAATCCATATTGACTGGTTGCTTTTATACTGATTTAGAAGTTAAGAGAATTTGAGTCCTGTTACAAGTAGTTTTTAATTGATGATCATTACTGGCTATCAGTGTCAAGACTTAGAGTCACCAATTGTGCAGTTTTTGTTGCTGTTCATTGACTACTTCTGCTCTCCATCTTCTGGGAACCTTGTAGAATGGCATCTCCTGGTCTCCTGCAGAAGGGTGGGGAGACATGAATAGCTCTGCCAATGAGCCGTCACCAGAAATGAAAGTCATTTCCTGGCTAGTGTTTGATCACAGAAGTAAGATCCTCTGGAACTCTCTTGCCCCTATGTACAGGTACTAAGGACAATCAGGGTGATGTCTGGGCTATTAGTTTAGGTCTCTGGAACACAGTGAACCCTTGCCGAGGCTCAGTAGAAGTTCAGTGTGAACTGCTGAGATTCAGAGATTGTATTGCTCTGCCGAGTAACTGAGCCCTTCCCAACAGACGAACAAATAGGATATTGAAACTGCGCAAGACACTGACATACACAGCTGGCCTTCTTGGTGGACAAAATTCCATTAACTTCTTTCATATCTGACAGAGGAACTGAAGTCCCTCTCTCACCTGGATAAATATGAGGAATCAGCATCCCAGCCGCCACGTCACTGGTGGTATCAGGAGTAAACTTGTCTGAGATGACTGTAATGGAGCATCCGGGAACCAGTTTGGAAATGCACACGGCAGTAGAAAGCCCTATCACACCTGCTCCAATGACTGCAATCCGCACTGTGTCCATGGGCCTGTGAGGAGGGAAATGTGGGCTACACACCTGTTTGTTGAATTATTCTATTCAGACGAAGTTTGGTCCTGAGGGTTCTTTCCCTAGTTCAGTGGTTTTTCAGAATAAGACCTTTCTTATTGGTGTTTCTTCTGGGATAAAGTAAAAATACCTGTAAACTCTCTTTCCATTAAAAAATGGGATCTAGGCAATAAGGTCTCTATGGGCATTTAGATAGTAGTGTAAAATCAGCCTGGGTTTGCCTTCAGCACACACCAGCAGTAAGTTAGTGTCTGGGGGAAGATTTCTTTTCATTCTGCTCTTTCCTGAACCATGGTCCCCTATGGGAAGAGGAGGGAAGGTTAGTGAGGTCAGCAAGGCAGGAAAAGCAACAAAGCTTTTGTTGCTTTTGTTTTTTTCTGGGAGCAACAAAGTCTCTGCTCCCAGAATCCCTTCCCAACCCCAGCAGCCATCATGAGAGGGCAAGACTCCAAAACAGTTTAAAACTCAACTCTTTCTCTTTGCAGATTTGTCTTGAATGAAGACAACATTACAGAGCTTGAGCATGAAGCTCATCACTCCTCTCCCACTCTTCACTCCTCCTAGAAAACCACCCTCTCTCACCCTTCACTGGAAATGCAGGAGGCCCACATCCCACAGCCTGGGCTGGGTATCCTGAGGCTGGTGCTAAGGAGTGACTGAGGGTCCAGTGCCTTCTCCCTACTGGCCCTGGGCGGCTGGCCCCCATGGCACCATGCTTCCTATCAGCCTCCCTGCCTGCCTTGGCTCCCCTGTTCCTCAAACCATTTCTGCTCCTGCTAACTCTGTCAGGCTCAGATTCAAATTACAGAAAGGGAAAAAACAATTGTTCCAGTTGATCATTATCACCCCTGTTGGGCAACATTCTGGCACCAAGCACGTTGATCAGTCTAAATCAGCCTGTAAACTTTCCCTTGACACAATTGCCCTTCTCTGTACAAAGAGAAATGGCCAGGGTATCAGAAATGGCACAAACCATGGCTACCTCAGATAAAGGCACCTTTGCTCGGGAGGGGCTGTGGGCAGAGCAATCTTTGTGGGACTCTGCAGTCTCTCCTGGCTTTGAAGGTCTCTCACACTATGACCGTTTAAAGTCCTCCATGAGGTTAATTTAAAAACAATGAGTGTCTACACATGTCCAAGGTCATCAGTCAACTTCATATGTGGGCTGGCCAAGAAGGAGCAGGACTGCCCGGGCAGAGGGAGAGTCAAGGCAGTGTAGTAGGAAAGGGGACGCAGGTAGTCCTGTGCTTGCAGCCCAGAAGTAGAAGGCAGTCGCCTATGCCCTTACTAGCTTTGCTATTTCACACTGGCACCCCCTATGCAGCAACTTTCTCAAAATAGCTCTAACAAATCAAGAAGGAAAAGTCATCTGTGGCCAAGGACAATCAGCTGCAGGAGGGGAGGAGAGTGAGCCAGCAAGATAGGGCGTGTCCTGGCACAGTAACCCTTCAACCCCTGCCCCCTAATCCCCCACTAAGACACAGTCCCAAACTCAGGGTGTGGACAGAATGGACCCCTGAGCCAGAAGCAGGAAGATTCAAGTACCTGTCTCTGAAAAGCAGCCTTTCAGCTCACTGAAGGCTCTGGCACCAAAACTTGTTTTCCAGCGACTGCTTGGTCTAGTGCCCTGAGACACAGAAGGAGAGCAAAACTGCTTCCCATTGGGGAACTTATTAAGGACATTCCTTCTAATCTTACTTGCCATTGGTCCATGTAACTGGGTGTTACTGATTCCCCAGGAGAAATGAGCAGGTGACCTCATCTTGCAAGCTCCGCAGAGCTGGGTCTCTGCCAAGACCCCAGGGGGACAGTCCACCCATAGCAGCCCTTCCTGTCTGGTTCACAAGCCCTCCGTCTCACCACCAGCCTGAGATTCTGCAAGCTGACTGATGTGTGCGGTAAATAACGGGCAGTCTGTGCAGCTTCCAGGCAGGCTCCAGCCAGAAGCACACACGCGTTATCTCACTGGGCTGGCCAGAGGTGACCGCCATCTCCCACAGGGTGCCTGGCTCTGCGAGTCAGCCGTGCAGGGCGATGTGACCAGTGGGTAAGGGGAGTATAATGGTGTGATCACTAGGATGCCAGACAACCTGATGGCAGCTAGAAATCAATTCCAAAGATAAACTTGGACAGAACTCAAATATTTAAAGAGGGAGCCAGGGAGCACTGTGCACAAGGCACTGAGTACTCTGCAGTCAGGTTTTTCCAGGGAGGCAATTTGGTGTATCAAATATGGATTTGGATAATGTTTAACTAACATAGAATATTAAGCATCAATCTTGTGCTGGACAGCATATAACACAACTGCCTATGAGGTGGGAACTATTTTTACCCTTCCCATTCCAGAGATGAGTATATTGAGGCTCCAAGACCAAAAAAAAAAAAAAAAAAAAAAAGGCCCAGGGTCTCTTATGTAGTAAAGTGCATTCCAACTATCAGATTCCAAGGTCCAACCTCTTAATCTGTGCATGCACTTTGGTGTCAGGAATCCCATCTGTCTTACCTTGAATGAATCACCTAACTTAGGAGTTCGTTTCCCCATCTGATAACTGGAAATGGTCTAATGCTTGCAAGTTGTAAGCATCTGATGAATTAAACTATGCTAATTGCTTTATAAGGTGGTCTTAAAGATAGAGTGGAGGGAAACAGTTTATCTCCTTCCGCTCTCAGTACTCTCACATGGTCACTCAATACAGAACCCTGCTATGGTCAGATGTGTGGGATTGTTTCTCCACACACCAAGCAGTCAGTTCTGCAGATTCTCCAGCAGACGCCAGCTGGGTGTTCTCTAATTCAATTAAATTCAGTTTGGATACTCTCAACCTGAAGATTGCATCAGATTCCACGGTTGAGGGCTCAGTCCCCAGGACAAGCCCGCTAACATCCCCCACATACACACACACACTTCAGATAAAAATGGCAAATCTCAAGTTTTGCCCTGTGACCTTCTGACTGTTTATCAGGATTCCCACAATGCCCTCCTCAAGATTGAATAATTTGCTAGAGACATTCCGACTCAGGGAGACGCTTTATTTGTGTTGACCATTTTATTACAAAGGATGCAGATGAACAGGCAGATGGTAGAGACGCATGGGGCAAGCACATGGAAAGGGGCATGGTGTCTTTCTGCCTTTCTGAGCACAACACACTCCAGGAACCCATGTGTTCAGCTCTCCAGAAGCTTCACAACACTGTCCTTCAGGGTTTTATGAAGGTTTTATTATATAGGCATGGTTGATCACCATTGATTGACAGCCATTCGATATTAGCTCAACCTTCAGCCCCTCTCCCCTCTGTGGAAATTGAGGGTTGGGGCTGAAAGTCTCTATCCTCTAATCATGTCTTGGTCTTTTCTGTAACCAGCTCCCAACCTAAAGCTACCTAGGGGCCCTTGTCCACCTGTCAGCTCATTAGCATACAAAAGATATTCTTAGTACTGCGAAGATTCCAAGGGTTTTAGGATCTGTAGGTCTAGGATAAAGACCAAATATATATTTCACAATATCATAGGCAGTGTCCATATTTTATTGGGCACTACTACAAAATCAATCAAGAAAATATACAGAGCAGTCACTCTGCCCAAAGCATACTTCAAGGGCTCTTAGAGACAGGGATTTCTAAGATGGCGTTTTCTCCCTCCAGTACAAGGCAGAGTGAGTCAACCTTCTAATTAATAGCTGAGCTGTGTGCTCAGAAGGAACAGGAGCCATCCAGGGGAGAGGATGGAAAGTTGGGAGACCCAAAGAATTAGTGGCATTGGAGGGACAAAGAAGAGGAGGGAAAGAGATCTCCTGTCTAGGGGTGCTGGGTTCATTGTCTCCATTCAGCAAAGAATTGAAGAAAAAGACACAGAGGTAGCAAGCAAGAAGTAGGGTTACTGCAAAGGCAAAGAGATACAGAGATAGACTTCTAAGAGAAGGGGCCCCAGAGCTGGGAATCCAGTGGGGGAATTTGGCCTGTTCTTTTTATGGTCTCTGGAATGTCCTCCTCTCCTTCTCTCCTTCCCTGACCACCTGTTCCTCACTATTATTGATTGGTGCCTTCAGTCCACACATCTGTTTTGGTTTCTCTAATGGATCCCCCACTTAGAAGCAAGAGTATGGAAGTGTCTGTCTGATTGGGTCTCCCACTTGGGTCCAGGAGCACTTTCGTCAAGCAGGAAGTTGACCTCATGAGAAGAACCTCTCTATGTCCCTTTGTTCTGGCTCTGCCCCACCCCTTCACCCGCCACCTTGCCCTGGCAACCTCAGCCCTTGTACATCTCCCTCCCTCCAAGGGAAGCTGAGGAAAGAGTGGGAGGCCACCTGGGGAGGAGCAGTGTGTAGGGAAGGACCATATCTGGAAAGTAGTGGTTGCCAAGGAAGTTAACTAGAGGGTCCCTTCATCCTCCTGTCCAGGTCAGTGCTCTACTTTCCTAAAAGCAAGAAGAGGAGGAAACATTTAGTTAGAAATGAAAACCAGAAACAAAGTTGTATAAGACTGATAGGTCCTTTATTTTCTTCATCTCTACAGAGCAGTAGCAATGTTACTTGAATGACAGGTTATTCAGTAAACTGCTGGGGAAACCAACTTAGGTAACATTGAGGGTGAGAGCTATAAAAGGGACCTCAGAAGCTCTATGGTGGGATCGAATATTATTATAGAAGTGAGGGGCTGAGGTCCAAAGTGTGGAAATGTTCTGCCTCAGACTGCAGTGAGCTCAGCTTCATATTCCTCCCCAACACTTTAAGAAGATTTTAGTCCTTGGGCTGCAGAGGCCCCCAGAGCCTCACCCCTGCAGTGCAGGTAGGGCCTCCCCACCTCCCCAACCTCTTCTCCTCTGCTCTCCAGAAGTGCTAACGCCGCTGTGTAGGCCTTCCCCCTACATCCGTTGCCAGTAAATGAAAGGCCTCCAACCAATGGGGCTTACGCTCTTCAGAAAGCTGTTGAAGAAGCAAGGTTCAGGTGCCTTGCCTCAGAAAACAGGTTGGGCCAGGAGGTAGGGAAGGAGTGAGCTGAGGACAGCTCGAGTTAATATGTTGGCTAGTAGCTCTCATTCCAGACTCAGAAGTAAAGGGCAGAGCCTATCATTGAAAACTTTCCTCCTTGTGAACTAAAATTTTCAAAACTTACTTATTGGGACATCCATGAAAATCTCTAAGCTTGGTACCTGTCAGGGTGGGTAAGCCCAGAGAGAGGAGGAAATGAGTGATAACAATTTGCTTAGATGCTAGACATTCTCTGTAACATAGTGTTGCACTGTGGACTTTGAAGATGCAAATAGCAGCCATTACATGGCTTCAAGCAAATTCAAATAAGACAACAAACACCCACAATTCTCAGTCTCTTCACTAAGTTTGCAGACTTTGGCTTTATAGTCAGTTTTCATAACCTTACATAAGAAAACAAACCTTTTTGTCATATAAAAGAATTTATTAAGTATACCTTGACATATATCATTTTACAGATTGAACCCTTTGCCTTTAGTATGCTATTTGATAGGAATGAAAAAAAAAAAAAGGGACAGGTAACCCCTTCCAAACCGGTCATTCAATTAAGTGTAATCTGAGCATGTATTGATATGAATTTCTCTAACAGCATGCCTTTTTAACAGTTATTCAGGGGAGCAAAGTCGACTTTTCTGAGGTCTGACATTTACAGTTTCAAAATCCCTCTTCAAAGGAAAAATATATATACAGAATCATGAAAGGAAAAAAATACCTATAACCACTGGATGCCATCTGAGAGTGAGGGAAATGTGATATAAGGGAAAAGAGATGGGAAAAGACAGTGGTCTTAGCTAATTGCAATGAATATGTCTTATTTTTGCAAAATTTTATAAAGGCTTATGCCCAAGTGAACCCACTACTAAGGTCCCTCATCAGAACCCATGCAAGTGAGGGGGCCTGAAGTTCATGTTTCATTAGCTTCATGGTGAGTCTTCCCTGCAGTTTTCATGGGCCCAAAGTAAACACCAATGCATATATAAATTGCAGAGTCCACAAAGGAGGAATCAGTGTGTGTTATAGGGCAAAGTCAAACCCAAGACGGTGACGGTAAGGTGGAACATTGAGCACACTGGTCTCCATATGCTCATTGGCCAAGATCAAGGACAGGACACCTATCATACTCTCACTGATCAGTTGGTGGAATAGTATACAGAGTTGAAGAATATCAGCATTAAATGATGCAGATGTTATTTCATGTAATCTTCACATTCCCATAAGAGACATTTTATTAGGATCCTGAATTTTCAAATAAAAAGACAGAGGTGAAGAGGGGTTGACTTACTTATGTAAGTAAAGGCAGACTTTTTAAATCACGGAACTTTACTGCTTCACTGCTTGTCAAGGTCAAGTTAGTTGACCTCGATTAAATACCTGAAGTTTACCCACTTTTATGTGGTTTGGTCTCTGAGATTTCCAACGCTGGGGCAAAGTCCTCAAAATATTTACAGAGACGCACCTGATGTGCTATGGCTAAGTTCCAACTATCTAACATCACAGTTTTCCAAGTATAAAGTCAAAAAACTGCACATACTAAGAAATGCTCAAGCAGAAGAGTATGTTTGGTTTCTGCATAATGAATATTTGTGAACTGTTAAAATAAAAAGTCATTAAAGAAAAGAATTCCTTTTCAATTAAAACCACTAATCAAGTTTCTGGATATAAGATTAACATACAAAAATAAAACAAATTCCTTTATGTTAGTCATATGTATTTAGAAAATATTATTATTAGATGTTTGGCATCTGTAATTGTTGAGGAAATTTATACCTAGGAATAAATCCAACCAAAAATATGTCTGACCTTTATGGAGGAAATTGTACTTCATTAAAACATATTAAAATTCACAATAACCAAGCTATGGAACCAATGTAGGTGTCCTTCAACAGATGAATGAATAAAGAAAATGTGGTATATATACACAATGGAATATTACACAGCCATAAAGAAGAATGAAATTCTGGCATTTGCTGGTAAATGTATGGAACTGGAGACTATCATGCTAAGTGAAATAAGCCAATCCAACAAAAACAAAGGCCAAATGTTCTTTCTGATATGTGGATGCTAGCCCACAACAAGGGAGGATTTTTTAATATGCCAAAATACATTCTACTATCATGTACTTCTAAAGAGAACAAATAAAAAAATATTAAGGATGATCCAAGTGAACAGAGATAAGCCATAATCATAGATAGAAGAGTCAAGACCAGAATAAAGGGTAAATTTTCCCTAAGTTAATCTAAAAACTCAACTCAGGTGAGGCTGAAATCATGACTGCAGTTTCAGTCAGTGGGCCCCTGGGTTTCTGGTCAGCAGCAGAATTGCAGTTTCAGCCGGGGCAGTGGAAGCAAAGAGTGCAAGCTCGAGGGCTCCCAACCCAGCTATGGTAGCAGCTCCCTGATCTCCGGGCGACTTCTCCCGCTCATCCTGTGCCCTCAGTCCTCTTCACACCTTTGTAACTGATTCCTATATAAACTTCCTCTATACCTGAAATATCTCAGATGATTTCTGATTTTCTGACTGGACATGGACTGCTACAGAGATCCATAAGTGGACAATAAGATCTGTATGTTTATGTCCGTTCAAGTACATGTTAAAGCCTTAGTCCCCAAAGTGATGGTATTTGGAGGTGGGGCCTTAGAGAGATGATTGGGCTTAGATGAGATGATGAGAATGGGGTCTCATGATGGGATGAGTGTCCTTATAACGAAGAAACACCACAGAACTTTCATTTGCTCTTGCTTCTCTCTCTCCTTCTCTCTCTCGCTCCCTCCCTCCCCCACCCCATTCACACAAAGAAGAGTTCACGTGAAGGCACAGTGAAGTGGCAGCCACCTATAAGAAAAGAGAAGGGGTCTCATGATGAAACTTGCCTTGACCTTGGCCTGCTATATCCTCCAAAACAGAAATAAATTTCTGTTGTTCAAGCCACCAATTTATTATATTCTGTATGGCAGAACAAGAACTAACACAAAGCACATCAAAAATGTAAAGAAATGCCTTAATATCCATATGTTATGATTCCAACTTGTAGAATGGAGATGAGATCTTTAAAGAGGTGATTAAGTTAAAAATGTAACCATTAGGGTGGGACCCTAACCCAATAAGACTGGTGTCCTTATTAGAAGGGGGAGAGACCCTGGGAATGTGCATGCATCCAGGGCCAGTCATGAGAAGAGGCAGTAAGAGGGTGGCCACCTACAATTAAGTAGAGGCCTCGAGAATCCAACCCCACAGACACCTTGACCTTGGACTTGCATCCTCCCCATCCTCCAGAACTGTGTGAAAATAAATTTCTGTTTAAGCCACCCAGTCTGTGGTATTTTGCTGTGATAGCAATGGAAAACAAATGAAAAAAAAAAAAAAGGTTCAAGGAAATAACAAATATTAACTAAGAGGAGAAAAAACCAACAGTAGAAAAACAGGCTGAAAAAGAAGGAAAAAAAGGAGACAAAAATAAGAGATGAGAGAGGCTAGAGAAATGTCGTCCTCCTCTCTCCTCATATCCTCCTCTTGTTGTTTTGTTTTGTTTTTATTTTACAAATGGAAAAATCAAGTGAAGAACTGGAGCAATTACCCAGGGAACTAAATTAACATAAACAGTCTAAATAATTCAGGTCAAATGCCTCCTTTATTTCTCTTAGCAGTGCTTTTTAAATTAACAACATCTATATAATTGCCCTCTTATACTTGCCTCTGCAGATAATCCCTCTATTTCATCAGTTAGAGACACAAGATAATATCCAAAAGCAAAATTTCAAGAGCAAAGGAAAAAAAATTAACTTAAAATAAAACAATAGTAAGGAAAAACCCAACGCCTACGGGAAACTTATAGTAAATCTGAAACACATGCTTCTAACAGATTATGACATCATTTGCAATTGAAACGACTGAGATATTAAACTGTTTTTGAAAGACTGTGGTTTTAAGTGAAGTTGGGAAAACAAAATTGAATAAGAAAGAGTAAAATCTTCATGTGAATTATTTTAAAAAGACAAGAATCCTTACTAAATATTTGAGACTGGCGGACAGAATTTAGAGTCAGTTTCCAAGACGGTCTGCTAACTAGGAAAGTTTGCAATGCACTAAAATCCCACAGCTTCTCTGTACTGTGAAGGAGGCTTATAGACAGTATTGGGTAAATTTGGAAAAAAATAACCCCTGGCCCCTGGCAGGCATGTGTCCGTTCACTGAACCCAACACCAGTTCACTGATGAGCACACTCCAGCTCTTGGCTCAGGGTGCTGGAAAGTAAGACATCTTTTTCGCAGCTCTGGTTTCTTAGGGGTTAATTATGAAACAAACATCTTCTGACAGGGCTTTCTGAATAACCTGTATTTAGAGTTATGATTCTCAAAAGAGGAAAAAGATTTTCAGAAATAGAAACTTCAAAGGGCTCTGAGAAAGAAACTCTCCCATGTCCCTATCCCAGCTGGCAGTCCCTGGGGAGATGGGGAAGAGCGGGGCACTGACGCCAATGGAATATGAATATGTGGTATCCTTCTGACCTGCATGGTGGCGTGGGGTCGGGGGTGAGAATCAATGACACAGAACAAATGTGGAAAGATATTTGCAACAATAAGAAAACAGTTTTTATCTGGGCTCAGTGGCACATGCCTGTAAGCCCAGCAACTAGGGAGGCTAAGGCAGAAGGATCACAAGTTCAAGGCCAGTCTCAGCAACTTAGCAAGGAACTTGGCAACTTAGTGAGACCCATTGTCAAAATCCCCAGTAAGAAAGAAAGGAAGAAGAAAGGAAGGGAAGGAGGGAGGGAGGAAAGAAGGAAGGAAGGAAGGAAGGAAGGAAGGAAGGAAGGAAGGAAGGAAGGAAGGGAGGAAGAGTAAGTTTTAAAAAATGAGAATTCTCATCTTGGCTTTTATTCCATTTACATTTATAAAACAATTGTTTAAATCTTTCTTACAAAATTTTTTTAGAAAGACACATAAACAGCATGCAGGAGATGAAAATAATCATCCTATAATACAAAGGAATTCACATAAACACCATGTCAGGTGCTACCCATTTACTGAGCAGCAGCAGCAGAATCCTCAAGGTCAACCGCTTCCTTTTTTCCTAGCCCAGTATCTTCAGTTTTGGGAAGTGATTTCTCTTTTGCCTCCAGTTGTGCCATTTCCTCCCAAGTAGTTAACAATGGCTTCCCAACAGTTTCTGGAAGCAGGATAGAGAGTAGTGCACTCAGAAAGGCCATGATCCCAAGGGATAGCTAGAAGGAATTAAAATAATAATAAGTGACAGGGCAAGAAAGAAATGTGCCCTTCACAATTATCAAAAATACAAGCAATAACTAATGTTGGTGAGGATGTGGGGGGAAAGGTTCGCTCATCCATTGCTGGTGAGAATGCAAATTGGTGCAACCATATGGAAAGCAGTATGGAGATTCCTCAGAAAACTTAGAATGGAACCCCCATTTGACCCAGCTATCCGACCCGTTGGTTTATATCCAAAGGACTTAAAATTAACATACTCCAGTGATGTAGCCACATCAATGTTTATAACAGCTCAATTCACAATAGTCAAACTATGGAACTAACAACAACCTAGATTCCCTTCAACAGATGATTGGATAAAGAAAATGTGGTATATATATACACAAGGAATATTACTCAGCCTTAAAGAAGAATGAAATTATGGCATTTGCAGGTAAAGGATGAAACTAGAAAGTATCATGCTAAGCACAATAAGCCAATCCCAAAGAACCAAAGGCTGAATGTTTTCTCTGATATGCGGATGCTAATTCACAACAAGGGAAGCAGTGGCTAGGGAAGAGCAGAGCTACTCTGCATTAGGCAGAGGTGAGTGAAGGGAGTGGATGGGATATGGGGGTAGGTAGGATAGTAGAATGAATAGGACATTATTACCCTATGTGCATATATGATTTCCTGACCAGTGTAACTCTACATCATGTACAACCAGAAAAAAGAGAAGTTATACTCCATTTATGTCTATGTGTCAAAATGCATCCTACTGTCATGTATAACTAATTAGAACAAATTAAAAAAAGAAATTACCCTTCAGAGAAAAATAATTTCTGAAACTTTTCAAAGGGCAGTAGAGTTGAATTCGACAGAAAAGTTGTTTTTATTCCCTGGCAAGACCTTGGGTTACTTGTGCTAGACCGGGAGTTCTTGAACTCATCAACTAGGTTTAATCACGTCACTCATTCATTCATTCATTCATTCAAGGACCACTGCAGACCATCTACCCAAATGCCAGCCTCTCCTCTATTATTATTCTTGCAAACACTCTTCCTAGAACTGTGGTCACAGTGGGGAGAGAACTGCAACGTCTTTGCAGAGTCTTTGGAACTGACCCCTGAGCTGCGACTTGGCAGTCAGGGATTGTCTTAGTCAACCCTATCGCTGTCCCAATAATTGATACACTACCAGCATTCAGTAAATGATGGAGAACAAACGAATAAACAAAGAAGTAAATGTAAGTTTCAATGAACTTATAGACTTTATAGAGAAACAAAACAAAAGAAATGGAAACTAAATACTACTTGGCACGGGGGTAGGAGGTGTTGGGGTGTTCATTTGATTTCCTATAAAAGCTCAGTAGGATTTCTTTACTTTGTAGATTTTTGACACATAAAAGGCAAGCTTTCAGCCTATGCCAAGGTGTTCTCTTTTTAAAAATTCAAATCACATTAAAAATTAAAATCTGCATAACTATTCTGTCAATCATTATGAAGATGTTGGGTGGATTTTAAGAACTAAACCTGTATATGGTCTGTATAAAATATGGTCCTTCCTTACACAATTTAACCTCCTTTAGAAAAAAAGAAAAACTTGCTATAAAGACCCCATAAAAATAAATTATGGCATGGATTTTCTGATAAATCTACATATGTGGTATTTTTACAGTTCTGGGAATGAAAATCATAAGATACATCGTGCAACTGGGAAGTGGTGCAAGACCTCATCCATAACAGATGAGACCTGGGAAGGTAGTTTCTTTTCTTATTTTATTTTGCAGAACACCGATGACCTAATTCTTAGAAATACATGAGAAAGCTTTACCTAGGAGCAGAAGCAGAATTTAAAGTGACATTCTGAAAGATTTTTAAAGGCTTTTTCTGGTGTCTCAAGACAGAGGAGGTATATCCATTGATCTAGAAGAGTTTTATGTCAGGGTCTGAAAAACACTGAATAAGTCTAAATGCAAAATAGAATCAAATGGAAGATTCAAGATGGAACTGAATTTTTCTCCTTGACTTGGTAGTAAGAGTAGTCAAGCAGTAAACAAGCCTAAGACTCCCCAGCTCCTACTTAATCCTACTATCCTGGCCAGCTCCCCAAACCCCAAACCAAACATCCCAACAGGCCCCACCTTCCCACCTCTCAGCCCTCCTAGCCAGGCTGATCCCTTCACTCTGGCCAGACCTCATGGTCTCCCACCCCCTCCTCAGAGCCCTCTCTGCCTCCCTCCACCAAAGCTCTCCCTCCTTCTCACAGACTCTTGAACTTTTCCTTTCTGCAGGCTACTTTCCCTCAATAAAAACAAAAGTTCTTGAGCTCTGATAATCTCCAGAGCCATTCTGCCTGGGCTCTTACCACTTGCTACCTGAGTGACCTTGGGCAAGTAACTTAATATCTCAGCTGAGTGGAAATTTCTGGCACCTGCCTCAAAGGACTGTTGAGAGGCTGAAATTAAATAATAGCTCTAAGACTTTGAAACAGTCCTACCTCATGGTAAGTAGCCAATGAACACTAGCTATCATTATCACTAACATGTCTTGAAAAACCCGATGCTTTTAATGTTCTATCATTACTGCTGTGCTGTTTGACTTTTTAAAACAAGATGCTCGGACCTCCCTATCCACCCTGTCCCTGACTCTCCCTGAGTCCCCATTCTCAACCCTCTTTGGCTGCCCTTCTTTAGCTTGACCCTCTCTCCTAGAAGATGCTCTCCCAGGCACAAATCTCCAGCCAAGGGACAGTTTCCTGTCCTGCTCCTTCCTGGCCACTATCCTCTCCTGCCTTCTCCACCTCCTCTCCTCCTTTAGAGTCTTGGTCATCCACCCACCTGGCTGCTCCTAAGTCTTGGTCACAGATCCTTCTTTCCACCACGCCTTAATGCCACTGCCCTAGGGTTCTGTTCCTCAGTCTCCCGGCTCTGCACCTCCTACCGGAGCTGTTCCCTGAGTCCAGACCTGGGGGAGTACTCCCTCCTCTATCCATCCTACCTGTCCAGCAGGCACCTTCCACACCATGCTGATGGTACTGCCCTTCCCCTCCTCCAGCCTGATCTTCCTCCTAGGATCCCCTCTGCCCCACCCCCCAATGACTCTCCCCTCTGGGCCACACCCATCAGGTTGCCAGGGCCTATGAATATGACTTTCCCATTTTGTCCTCTCCAGCCCACCTGTACTTTGAATGCTCTTCTCTCCTGACCTCCTCAGATCCTTGCTCATCTCTCCAGACTCCCCACAAGGAATGTCAGCCATACTGCCTGCATCAAGCCCTACTAGACATGTTCCTCTTTCCCTTGGAGCCTTTGCTTTTCTGAGCCCTCTGCCTAAAGTTCCCTTCTCTCCTTCCCCACTCAGCTCTTACTGGTCCCAGATACAGAGCAAAGGCCCCCTCCTCCAGGAACTGCCTTCTGAACCTAACCTGGGTGACTAGCCCTCTCCTGGGTTTCATAACCCAGTCTTATCCAGGGCTTGTGAGGTTTGCTCCTCTGGCCACCCCTGTGGAACTACTCATCTCTCAGGAAAGAAGCTGTTTCTTTCATCTCAGCTCCTTAGCACCTAGCAATGTGGTTAGTTCAAAATCAACACTCAAAAATCTCTGCTGAAGCCGGGCGTGATGGCGCCTGCCTGTAATCCCAGCGGCTCAGGAGGCTGAGACAGGAGGATCGTGAGTTCAAACTCAACCTCAGCAAGGGCAAGGCGCTAAGCAACTCAGTGAGACCCTGTCTCTAAACAAAATACAAAATCGGGCTGGGGATGCGGCTCGTGGCTGAATGCCCCTGAGTTCAATACCCAGTTGAAAAAAAAAAAAAATCTTTGCTGGGCTGGGGATGTAGCTCAGTGGTAGAGCACTTGCCTAGCATGTTGGAGGCCCTCCGCTCCACAACATCCCCAGCACTTCAAAATAAATTTAAAAAAATCTTTGCCAAATGAGTTTGTGAACACAGAAAAATGAATTCTTGTCTACCCTTTTTTTTCGTTTAGATTATAATAATATTTGATAATGAAAGTATCAGAACACGTGATTTCCATGGGCTTCTTTTCAAAAAAAGGAGATAGAAACTTCTAGATTAATGCTTCCATCCCTCAAAATGAAAACACTGGGTTCTTGGGTAGTTTGACATTCACATACAAGCTGGATGGGAAAATTAATCTTTACTTATTTATTCTTACTCATTAAAAATGACAAGGAACATCTGTTGCATCCAAATGAAGTACATTCGCAGGCTATTTCTGCAAATATACAGAATACCACGGAGCCGGAGGTTGTCTTGGAGGCAGGACCTGGACCACAGTGGCAGGGAGGAGGGGCTGACTGCTCTACCTTCCCTACAGCACTGTCCAGCTTTTTTATCTGTTTAACCTTATATAAAAAGAGGCTTGTGCTTGTGATGGACTCTCAGCTATGACATCTTTAAGGTGCAAGATCTTGGGCTAATAATTACTTTCTATACCTCTGTCTCCTCATCTGTAAGTTCGGGAAACAACAGTGTCTGCATTATATGAAAATTAATCTCTGCAAGCACTTAAAATGGAGCCTGTTTAAGTGTCTGCTAAATAAAATAAATGATCCCTTTTAACTCCATAGTGCTTAGTAGGCCCTTACAGATACCCTTTAAAACATTTTTTAAAATTTGGTTTTAGTCATTTATAGCAGTTTGGTTTTTATGGGTACATCTATTTTCTTTTGGTGAGTGTCAGTTTCTTATTTTAAAGAACATCTGTCCATTTTTATCCATTTTTTTATTTTTTTATGAGGAACACAAAGTGCTAGAGCTCTTTGGGAGGGAGATGCTTCTAGAAAATCCTATGCCCTAAAAAGGGCGATAGACTTGCCCAGACACCTCCTTGTGTAGGCCAGGTAGCCCATATCATCCCCCATCCTTTTTTTAAACGAGCTCTGGCAAATCTGATTTGAGGAAAAAAAATGCATGTCTTACTTTTTCTCCAGTCTGCTTGGGCCTGCTTCTAATGATTTGGGAATCAACTGGATCAATGGCAGCCAGGGTACATGCTCACTATAGTATTTTTCTGCACACTGTGCCCAATTCAATATTATTGCCATTGTCATGATGGACACCAGCTTTGGCCAAAATGGCACAGTACTCTATTCCAAACATCCTCAAGGCTGGGCAGTTACTGGCAAGGATGACCAATTTCACTTTGTCTCATCTGATTTTCTCCAGAATCTGCTTTGACCACTAGCATGTACTTTCATAGCAAGTTGGAGCCTAGAGTAGATTGACACCTGGAATTCTTCCATTTTCTTTGTGACCACCACTCCCTTCCTGCCTCAGGCACAGGATGGCCCCCAATCAAGAGCAGCTGCCAAGATGGCTAGAGAGCAAGACAAACAAGCTACACAGATCAATAATACCGCTCAACTTGAGTCAGACCATGAAAGAGACCTAGGGCCTCATGCCACAAAGAAGCAGGCTTTGCTGAGCACCTGCTACTGGCCATGGCAGTCACTCTGCTAGGACACTGATTCCCCAAGAGCAATCTGCACACCACTCGTGTGGACAAGATGACTCAAGCTAGGACCACTTTGTTTCCTGCTTTGTGAGGTTACAATAGTGGATTTTACAAAAATATACAGTATTTGTATACTGAGTAGTATGACACTCACAAATTCACTGATGCTATCCTTTAGGACAAAGCTAATTTCAAAAGGTCAATCCGATTGATCTAAGACACAAAGGCAACTTGAGTATGAATGGCACACAAAGCGAGGGCATGTCCTACCCCACAGCAGCACCACAGTCTAACAGGGGAGACAAAGACACAAGCAAATAATAAAGCCAGATTGTGCTGGCCCTTGAAAGAGACGCATGCTAAATGCTGGGCTGATGTACATGGGGAATGGAGAGGTTGGTCATGGGATCCGAGGGGACTTTTTGGAAGGAGGATACTTGGAAGATATGCCGCTGTTTGGTGGGGGAGGAGGGAGAAAGGAGCATTGTCTATTTAGGCAAAGACATGGAAGGGGAGTAGGGGGTGAGCACAGGCTGGAAGGACTGCAGTGGGTGATTGGGGGCCCCTGTGTGAGGAAACCAAACAGAACAGAAGATGGGCAGGCGTGTGCTCTGACTATTGGCTAGTCTGGGTTTTATTCTGAAGGTGGCAGGGGTGGTTGGGGGTCACCGCTGTGGTGCCCTCTAGGCTCTTCTGATGGACAGGGGGTTGGGGAGCCAGGAAAAGAGGAGAAGAGCCAGGGTGGAATCTGGCAGGAGTTGATGAGGAACTAACTGAACTGGGACCCTGGAAGCAGGCAGCAGGGGTGGTTTAGACGGAGGATGTGAGGACCAAGAGGAAGAGGGAAGAACAACAGAGCCAACAAAAATCCAGAGCTTAAGTACTACGCTTGAGGCCATCCACTTATCCTTGACCATCAGTGGCAGACAGAAGAAGGGAATTTAAGCCACTGTCCAGTCCCATTTGGGGAAATGTTGAATTTACTGTAAGACATCCAAGGACAATGACCACAAGGTTCAGTGGGAACATGGGTCTGCAGGTAGGGCCACGCAGAGAGCCATGCAGACAGCAGAACAGAGTCAGGATGGAACTTTGGAAAACGAGTCTGTTTAAGGGACAATCAAAAAAAAAGGAGGGGGCTGGGGATATAGCTCAGTTGGTAGAGTGCTTGCCTGTCAAGCACAAGGCCCTGGGTTCAATCCCCAGCACCACAAAAAAAAAAAAAAAAAGGAGGCACTGAAGGAGACCAGGAAGGTACAGCCCAGAGGGAGCAAGTACAAAGAAACAGGAGAGGCAGATTGGAGGAGGAAGGAGAGGCTGAGGGCGCTCCACAAGTCACTGCTAGGAATGGCAGCACCATGTGCCACCACCACAGCCCTGTGCCTCTCCCCGGCTCCCATCTTCCTTCTGACCGGAGAGGTCAAACTAAACCCAAGAGTGACAGTGCTCCACACACCTTCCCAAACTCTCAGTCCCTGTGTGAGGCAATGTGCAAACTAAGCATGACTGCTGTCCCTTGCTAAAACCAGGCAAATGACTCACACTGCCAGAGCCAGGGCTCAGGGAAGACTTGCCCACAAAGAACCCCTCAAGTTTCATGTCAACTGAAGACCATAAATCCTCAATCTCTCCATCAGGCACCACAGAAAGGTTTGGAGAGCAGGCGACCTCCAGACGTCACCCAGACCTGCAGACCAACACGGGGCCAGGACAGAGCCAGATGATGGGCAGAGAAGCAAGAAAGGGACAGCAACACCGTCTCGACAGCTGTGCCAGTTTCATCCTAAGGGTGGGGATGAGACCACCTCAGCGGTGACGGACGCCAACGGGCAGAAATAAATAGTTGCCTTCATCCCACTTGCTGACTGATGAGCATCTCTTATTTCCCTAAATCCCCACTATTAAATGACAAATCGGCTTCCACCAAAAACAACTAGAGAAGGCAGAGGGCTGCTCTGCCTCTCCGATATCCCAGGAAGGTTCTATAACTGATGAAGACCTGTGGTATGAGGGTCCAGGTTTTGGAGATTTCCTTAGAGAGCGGAGTCATGACGCTAACCACACGGCACACCATGCTGCCACTGCCTATCGCCGTCGATCTGAAAACATCAAGAAGGTAAGACAGCAGTCAGGACTGGAGGCAAGCTGCGGGTGAGGGGACTACTCTCTAGAGCCCCCTTTCTGTCCTCCCAAATGATAAAACTTGATTTCAGAACTACCTCTCATTTTTCAAGAATTGCCCATGATTTGTACCTACGGTCTGTGAAACAGGGGTGTACATAGCATGCAGATAATTCAAGATTCAAGACCAAAAAAAAAAAAAAGAAAGAAAGGGAGGGGGTAAACCATTTTTCATTCAATAGGTAGATGGAGCCAGGTGCCTACTGATCCAACTTTTAACAGTGAGGATAAGCTGAGTCTCCAAGAGCAATTAGTTGGGATGAGTCTCCCATCCTTGCTTCCTTGG
Source organism: Glaucomys volans (assembly GCA_020662805.1). Lineage (NCBI taxonomy): Eukaryota > Metazoa > Chordata > Mammalia > Rodentia > Sciuridae > Glaucomys > Glaucomys volans. Next base: position 371,665 of record JAJEJO010004592.1, on the reverse strand, counting down.
AGCAATTAGTCTCCAAGGAATTAGTTTAGGGTTGGGAGTGGGATGTTGAAAGAACAAAGTGTTTGCATATTTGTGGACTATTTCAATTTTTTTTTAAAGTCAAGCAATATCGTAATGTGCTTTTCTTTAAGGGTTATTTGAAGACGACTTCAAGTGTGCTTGTTAGTAAGGAAAGATTGCTTTTAGTATGCACCTCTGTAAGTCAACGGGGCCGCATCATCTATGTGTTAGTCTAATAGGTCCCAGGCATTGAGTGGATCTTATTCAGTGTGGATTTGGAACTGAAAAAACCTGAACTTCTCCAGACTGAGCAGAAAACCACCCAAGAGCCCAGCAGGGTCCCACCAGTCATGGCAAAGCTGTTTGCCCTGATTGACAGTGTGTTTGTTGCCTGGGTATTAACAAGGAATCCCAAAGCCATAGCCCGAGTTGGCAAACACACAATTTCCCACGCTGTTGTGCTAACCTAGCCTCCCCTGTTGTCACCCTTAAGTGCTGTCTGCGGCACTTGAATGTACACTGTATGTACATCTGCACAAGGCTGCCACTTGCACAATATGAGTCCAAAAAGCCCTTATTCCAAAATACCTTATTCTACTCCTAAAGCTCTACTGCTAGTAACTCATCCCTTGCTGAGTGTTAAGCACTGTCTCCCATGAAAACTTGTGTGTATTTCACTGAATGACAGAAAGGGCCAAAACATGTGAATCTGAGTTCAGATCTGGCCAAGACCCCAGAGACTCAGCTAACAATCTGCAATCATCTCAATAGTATTGTTTTGATGATTATGGAAGATATATTTATTATTAGATTGCTCTCCCCTCCACATACTCTGGGTGCCTGGAGCAGAAATAGGGAAAAGAGAAAAATCCACTTGTACCCTCAGACAACTGGGCTGTCAATGACATGAGCAGATATTGTCAGTTCTGCTATTTTATATCCCTGGACACAGAGTAATCTGGCATGTTTTTCTTAGATTTTTTTCTTTTTATCTATCTATCTATCTATCTATCTATCTATCTATCTATCTATATCTATCTGGTGTGTCTGTCTATCTACCTACCTACCTTGCCTACCTATCCAGGCAGCTAACCATCAGTCTACAGCCTGCACAAGAGTATTTGCCCATACCTGAATGCGCAGGGCTACACTGCCCAGGCTGGTGTGTGGGCATGGTCAATTCCTACAGAAGGACTTAGCTTTCTCTTTACTAATGGTTTCCCAGGGCCTACATCCTTCCTGCTTATGGAGACAAGGAGAAACACCTGTGGGCTGGTGTTACATGAACTTATCTCTACAGAAAGTTATTTGCCTTTCATATCTGTAACAGATGGCAAATAATAGGCTCTTTAAATAATGTATACCACAAGATGAGCAATTACGTATTTAAAAATCAGCTCTTGTGCAAAGAGCTTAAAGCAGGTTCCTGTTTATTTGTTGCCATCAAGATTGGTTCTTTCATAGGCTATGAAATTATCCAACCTCACTAACTAAAAAATTCTTCTCCTTAGAAAATAATAACTGCTGTTGGATTAAGTAGGTAGTAGGAAAGGACAAGTTGGAGGACTTGGGGGAGGACTGTCAAGAGGAAAATATTATAGAACTTCACGAGGGGAAATCTGGGACACAAAACTCTTGTGGCACTAGTGTGACACTAATCACTAAACTTTAAAATACAAGGCCATTTTGCAAACAAAGAGGTAAAAAGATGGATGCAACACGGGAGAAGGACCCCTGTTATCCCTGGGTTCCCAGCTGTGCGCCTTGCATGGGGTGCTTGATCTCCCTGGTTCCAGGAATATTATCCACACATGCGGGGCTACAGAGAGAAATGCAGTTTCAAAGGATGCTCCTCTGGGGCCCAGAGGTTCTGCTGCAGCGAGAAGGTGGAGAGAGGGGGAAACTCTAGATCTCCCCACAGAGTTTCCAGAATACTTCTATTCCTTATCGCTGCATAAAGGGTTTTCAAGTGCAATGTGTTTGAAAAGACTTTTAAAAGACTTGAAGTTCTTTTTTTTTTTTTTAAGCTATGTAAAATACTTAGATTACAAAGTCAGGTAAAATCGTGTCAATGGAATGTTTAGAAAAATAGTTCTTAAACACCCCTGACTCTGGATCTCTTTATTATGTTAGAAATTATCGAAGGTTTTTTGCATATGTGGAATATTCACCATCTTAAAACTGAGAACTTTAAAAATAAAAATAAAAAATAAAAATAAAAGACTTGAAGCTCCCAGATTAGTGAGATTCACATCAGAGTTCCCAATGATGGCAGACGGCAACTCAAAATCACTTGTTAAAAACCCCGACTCTGGCTCTTACAGTGACCCACCAGGTCTGTTGTGGGAATGAGGACTGTTATTCTGTACCAAATGCCTCAGGGATTCTGATGAGCTTCCAGCTTCGGGACCGTCTGGATGAGGTGATCTTCTCAGGGAGTTAATGACTACTGAGGTTATGGGCTTAATTGTGTCCTCTCAAAATGCTGGTGTTGAAGTCCCTACCTCTAATATCTTACAATGGAACAGCATTGGAAGGTATAATCTTGAAAGAGGTCATTAAGGCAAAATGAGGCCATTAGAGGGAGGCCCTAATCCAATAGGGCTTGTGTCCTCAGGAGAGACAGAGAGACACCAGGGATGACACAGCAAAAAGACTCCATCTGCAAGCTAGAGACAGCTCCTGAAAAACCCTACCTGACCACCCCATCCCACCCCCCTTTTTTTTTCAGCCCAGAGGCACTTTACCACTGAGCTACATCTCTAGCCCTTTTCATTTTTCAATTTGAGACAGGGTCTCACCAAGTTGCTTAGGGCCTGGCTAAATTGCTGAGACTGGCCTTAAACTTGTGATCCTCCTGTCTCAGCCTCTTTAACTGCTGGGATTACAGACATGCACCACCTCATCCTGCAAATTTCTATTGTTGGTGCCACCCAATCTGTGCTATTTTGTTACAGAAGTCCTAGCAAATGCATATAGGTGACATCAGAGCATTAAGAGACACCTTCTGAGATAATTAGCCTTGAATCGTACAAAGAACCAGGGGAAGTCTATTGTATTTGAGATTTTAAATGGTGTTAGGATAATAGTGTTATTTCAAAATCACTTCTTTAATATCTTTGCTAAGGAGATCTAAACAAAGCCTCATATTCAGAATGAGCATCATCAGTCAATATTCCCATTTCTCAAAGTTCCAGATAACTTCTAGGGGAAGAAAGTCTTTGTATTCAGAGGCAAATATAATCTACTGACATGAAAGTGAAAATAACAAGAAAATAGCAGAAAAATAATGACCCTTACCTTATAATGGCTGGATACAGCTCTGCCGTATAAAGGTAAATGAGAACAAACGCTGACCCTATCGTAAATTTCCCGATCACAACCATCACTATTCTCCAGGTAGTGTCATTCTGGCTTTTCGGGGGGTGGGGGGGGGGACAGTAAAATAGACCATGTAAGTAATATTCTTTAAAGGAAAGTATAAAGTTATTAAAATTGTTATTTAAGATTTTCTAATTCTTTCTGTATTATTCAAAATAAATGAGTTTTACTTTTATGTTTGAGCTTATTTTGCAAACTACTCGTGGTCTACAAAAGCTTTCCATCTTCATGAAATTTAAGGGGAAATTGTCTTGTGCCTCCTACCCCTCAGGAGGGTTTGAACTGTGAAATAAGAAAAACCCACTGGGAAGAGGGCTTTGGGATGAGACTCGCCAGGACAGTGCTGGCTGCACCAGTAATTGACCTGCTCCTTCTGGAATTGTTCCAGTAAGTGTGAAGCAAGGGGCCATCAAAACAAATAGTGCCCTTAATGGCAGTAATCCCTGGCTTGTAAATGATCTTCAGAAAATAATTTGAAAGAGATAAGTTTACTTTTTTTTTTTTTTTTTTTTTTTTTGGCAGATACTTTCCTCAACCTCAGAACCTCTCAGTTTCTACAACTCAGTCTCTGCTATTTCTCACTTCCAGGAGACTAACAAAGACCTTCCATATTCTATAATTTTCTCTCTGTGCTGGATGCACAAACCCTGACCTTGGTGTTCATGTTTTAAGAATGGTAGTGCTTGGTCACCTTGCAGCCCTGGGTGACTCCATGGAGCCAGCCCCCACTCCCCACCCTCACTGCAGCCAACCAGCTCCACCCACGTGAACATCCTATGAGCAAGAAATAAACGACTGTTGTGTTAAGTTATAGAGATGTTGGGGTGCCTCTACTGAAGTCACTAGTGTCACCTTATTTGCTATTGCAAACAGTATTTGTGGCATAAATTAGTGTGTGTATTGTTCTGTTGTTTTGTTGTGCTGTTTGTTGTTTGCACTACTGAGGATCAAAACCAGGGCCTCACATATGCTAGGCAAGTACTCTATCACTGAGTTACACCCCCAGTTCCAATTAGTGGATTAAAAAAAATGCGTATTGTTGACATTATCATTAGAGAGGAGAGATTTGTGAGTTAATGCTCTATTTCTAGAATAGACTAAAGGAATGGAATGGAATGGAATGGAAAAGAATAGAATTCTCCATCAGCCATTCTCCTTTCCTATTGCTGTAAAATGTGAAGGTTCTGGGGTTCCCCTAAATCTCAAAGACAGCTGCCATCAACTGAACTAATATAACTGCAAACTACTTTTGCCTTATTTTTCAACTGTGATTTTGTTTTCCATATTTCTGATTGGTGAATTATAGTTGTACATAATGGTGAGACTTATTGTTGCATATTTCTATATGCACACAACAGATCAACACAATTTGGACAATATCATTCCCAAGTGTTTCCCCTTTCCCTCTCCCCTTTTTCCTACTCCATTGATCTCCCTTCATAAGACATCTCCACACACCCCTTTCTTTTGCAAACTACTTTTATAAAGGAATGGATGCAATTCTTTCAAATTGGCAGTTCTTAGTTGTTTCATCCATATTCGTTTTACATGGATCACCTGGAAATTTCAGTGACATAAAACACTCGGTTCACCAAGCCTTGATACTTAAGGGAAGTATGACTATAAAAGGAAATCACTCGTTAGTGTAAATCAAATTTCAAACAATCAACAAAATTTAAAATATTTTGCTCTAAACATTGATACACTATTGCTTAATAACTATATAAACCCTGGAGAAAATCACATACAGTACTTTAAAGTATTGTTATAGAAACCATATTTTCCAAATTGAAAATTAAAACATGGGCTCTGCTAACAATTTTGTTTTCCGTTAGAGGGAAAGCACTTCGGTGTTCTGGGTTGTGTAGTTTGCCAAAGTGTAGGAATGGAAAAGTCGCTCCAGTATGCACTGGGATGTTTCTAAGAAACTGTGTTTCAAAAAACAAGCCCATCAGAAACTGCGAGTCTATAGCAAGGAAAAGCAGAGTACCTAAGTTAAAACAATCTGAATCTTTGACTCATGATACCTTCAGACGTTCCCATGGCTCCCTCCTTCATCCAGGTTTCTGATCTTTTGATCCTGTCATCTTCTCTGAGGGGCACATCATCTTGGACCACACACAATGAAACAGTTCACCAGCAAAGCCCCCTTTCTAATTCATACACTCCACACACACACCCAAGTCATTCTCCCTTCCTCATTTGGCTTTTCTTCCTTAGGCTTGTAGAAACTTGATTCTCTCCGAGTGTTCAACACCTGGCACTTAACAGAGTTGGATATATCCTTGTTGAATGAATCCCTGAATGAGTGAATGTTCCATATGGTGATAATCACTGGAAGGTGTGAACAACTTCCCTCACACAAGATTATTCTGTTTACAGAACAGGACAAGGCCATTTTCAGGAAGTAGGATTATGCGCGCTCGCTCTCTCTCTCTCTCTCTCTCTCTTACACTTTTTAAAAACTTTTCTACAATGAAGATGCATTGCTTACGCAATAAAGATTTTTTTTAAGAAAACACATTTTAAAATATTATTTATCCATATATCCTAATTGGTCTTCATACTTACTGTGAGAGGCTTAAAGTCTTCCCATCAAATGGTTACCACATAACTAGCTATTCCCCAAATAAAACATAGAGTAACTCACCTGGGGGATCACCACCAATGCACCACAGACCAGCACAGTGCAGAGAAGGGAGCAGATTAGAACTTTTCTTCTCCCCATTCTGTCTAGCACAATGGACACAAAGGAGGCGGCAGCAATTTCCAATGAACCTGTTAGTGAGTAAAGGGGCCTCTGAGGCTTGCTGCCCAATTGCACAGGGACCCCACTTTTACACCCAAACTCAAAAGGAATGGTCATCCCTCTCACTGCTTCCCGAGGCTGTTAGGAGCTATTTACTTCCTGACAGGCAGTGAGCCCTACCATTTTTAAAACTCACTGGAGTGAGGACAAACATTCCCTGTGAAATGCACTATGGTTTACATGATCCTCCTAGCCCTGACACCTGTTCTAGGAATGGTGCTCCCCAGACAGGCCACTTGACTGTATAAGTAAGGAAAGTAAGAGATAATATTATTTCTGATCTCTGGTTTCTTATCCTTGGCAGAACTAGGGGGAAATTTTGGTATCCATAACTTTGGTATTAGAAACTGGTCAAGATCCATAATAATGGAGACCACAGTTGAGGTACACAACACCCACAAGGCCAACCATCCATAACCAAGTCGCCAAAGCTTAAGCCATCCTGATTTCCCTGATCTATCTCCAATCATAAATGAAACACAAAAGGACAGCTCTATTTAAATTCTTGTTATCATGATTCAGTAAAATTAACCAATCAGCTATAGACAAATCAGTTTAAACAGCTCTGCTTGCCCTAAAGAGAAGATTGGTATATAACAACCAATCTCAAAAAAAAAAGGTTAAAATGCTTCCTCTTTTATGCTTTCATGGTCTGATGAGTTTCTGACTGCTTGTTCTGAGGCCTCCCAGTTCATGAACTGTCCTTTTATATGCACATAAGCTCTAATTTTTTTTAAATTTGACATTGTTTCATTTTTGACACAACTAAAGTAGAAAGTTCCGTATCAGTCAGGCACAATAACTAGTGATAACCACTTAATAGATTGTAAGCCTAAGCAAAACGTTTTTAAATCTTATGCAAATCCTCTAGAACAGGGACTTTGTCTTGAACCTCTTTTTAGCTCCTCCACAAGAAGGAATAAAAGAGCTGATTTCATAAATCTGTAAATCCATTAACATAAAAGCCCTTCCCTTGCAGAATCAAAGTTTGACTCTTAGATCCAGAACAACAACAACAAAAAAAGCTTACAGCTATCAATCAGAACCAAATAGGGAGCAAGCTAGAAGATCTCCCAGCAGCACTGAGCAAACCCAGCAATCTCCTCTGGGAATTTTTCACTGTTTTCCAATCCAGATGTTGGCCATCAGTCACAGTTTTGTAATGTTATAAGCACCCAGAGAGACAGGTTTGGGTATAAATGTCCCACAGCTTCTGGAACAGATCATAGGGGGTAGACGTATATGACTCAGTTGCATCTGCTCAAAAAAATTAGCTTAGGGGAAAAGGCAAGCAAGAACACTTGAAATCCCATTCGAAAGAAAGGTCTCTCCTGCCCTTGATTAACTGAAAAACTAACAATTCTGGAGGAAATGCCTCCCTGCATAGGTCTTCCACACTTGCAGTCCAAGTCAGAGTGCACATCTATTACTCCACTTTTTAAACAGTCTATCAAGCATTTTTCAAGATCATATAAGACAGTTATCTTCAAAAGAACCTTCTCAATACAATTAAAAATAAAAGATTTGAGCCACAAGAGTAATGATAGCTCAGGGCCTAGAAGTGAGGTCTCTGGGTGTCCAAGTGCAGTCCCCTCCATGTCTGGCTCCAGGCTTTTCCTCAAACAGGACTGTGTCCAGGGTCACCAGTCAACTTCCTAGAGTCTTGCAAAGCTGGGTCATGATTTGACCTATTTAAAGTGCACTACTCTGGTTTTCTTGATTTGGTGTTCCTATACCAACTGACACTACATCTGTATTGGGCCTGAAGAAGCCTGGATATAAATGATGCAAGCAAGGAAGCCCAACGCTTTTGGGATTGGGACAATGTGCCATTAGTTCCTTCTTTTTATGAATTACTTAGACCCCATCCTACTGCCCTTCTCACCACACAATTCCAAAAGAATGTCTTGAAGCATCTGAAGCATTTCTCAACAGATGGCAGAGAGCCACTGTTGAAATTTCCACCAGTCTCAATCCATCTCAGGAGATGGAAACTTGTTCAAAAAAAATTTCACAGCCGAGAAACATTGACTATAAAAACCTGTTAGCAAGAGTACTAACAGGAAAGGTAGTGACATGAAGAATTGAAAGTGGTCGATGGCATAAAAGATGTGTATTTTGTCTTTGGAAACATTTTTATATTTATGAGATCCTCCAGTTAGTTAGTAGTTAAGTTTTGTTTTATTTTGTTTTGCTTTAAGACAGAGTCTTGCTATGTTGTCCAGGAAGGTCTCAAACTTGTGAATCAAATGATCCTCAGCCTCCCAAGTAGCTGAGACTACAGGCATGTACCACAGTGCATGCCCAGCTCAGTTTCTTGAGAATTTAAATTTCCATCTGCTATAGCTTCAAAGTTAAATATCTTCCAAAGGCTTGATCCCCAGGCTGGTGCTACTGGGAGGTGGTGGAATCTTTAGGAGGTAGGGTCTAGTAGGAGAAAGTTAGGTAACTGGGGGTGTGCCCTTGAAGAGGACTGTGGGATTCCAGTCCTTTCTCTCTCTGTTTGCTTTCTGGCCACAAAGTGAGTGGTTTTGTTCTACCACATGCTTTTGCCATGCTATGTTTTGCCATAAGTCCAAAGCAATGAGGCCAACAGGTCATGGACTAAAACCTCCAAAACTGTGAACCAGGATAAATATTTTCTCTTTATAAGCTGATTATGTCAGGCATTTTGTTACAGTGATAGAAAGCTGACTCACACACCGCCAAAATGTACCATAAAGATCTAGACCTCCAGCTTTCTTAAGCTTCCCCATATACACACACACCGCATGCCACTTGCTTCTCCTACCATTTGCTGCTCTAGTCTAGGAAAACTGTATTATTTCTCAAACTGATATATAAAAGATGTTTGAAATTAAGGTGGGCTCTTTCTACATGTTATTTTGCTACCCAAAAGAGGTGTTTTTTTTTTTCTTTAAAACAACTTTTCTCATAATTCTTCCTAAGTTATAATAAATAAAAACAGACATGTCATCAGAACACTTTGATAAGAGGGGATAATGTCAATGTACAAAATGTAAAAGCAAGATTTTTGAGCATAATATGAAATACAGGCAGCCTATACAAAAATAATCAGGAATTCAAATGGATAAATGCAGATTTCTAACATTTCTCTCAGGTTTAGTTCCATTTGGTTCACAAGGTGCGTTATAGTTTAAGCTATCTAAAGTCACTTTAACCTGCTCCTAAAATTAAAGAAGTGTGTCACCGTAAATTATAATTGCTTGTATCGAAGCTATTTTAACCACCTAAAATTTTTAAATTAAGAAAATTTGAAGGTAAAAAAGATTCCAGACTTCCAAGATATATTAAATTGTAAAAGAAAAGCAACTTACAAAGAACAATATGTAGTGAATGATCTCATTCATGCTAGAATATAGAACAGTTAATATGCACAAATATATGAAAATGCATAGAAAGAAAGTTGAAAGAGTAAAAGCCAAATATTCTATAAGTGATCTCTGGGAAGGATTCCAGAGTAGGAATAAATATAAAGGAAAAAAAGCAAGCAAGGAGAAAAGAGAGAGAGGGAGAAACTAATTCTTCTAACTTTTGGCCTTCTCCTCAAAATGGTGTGTATGTGTGTGTGTGTGTGTGTGTGTGTGTAATACTAAAAGATACCATGACAATATGGCTAGCAGTATTGTTTCTGGTATAAAAAGACAATAAGAACACACTAAAAAACTCCACAGAAATTTCAAATCACTGCCACATTTAAATATATTTTAATACTTACCCACTAGGATGAGCTGTAAGGATTCATTGTTTATTATTTTAAAAGCATTCACGTTGAGAGCGTAGAATCCCAAAGAACACGTAAACCAAATGATCCAAAGTATAAGTGTCCTTGACGCAACGTTCCAGTCAACAAACAGATCTGTTATCTTGTACCCCCTGTCTGCGAGAGTGTTACTGACAGGACCGTTTAGATCCAGTGAAAACAGTTCTGACAGGTCACAGGGCCTACCATGATTACCCTCGGCTATAGTATCAACTAGAATTTGTGCTTCTTTAAATTTTCCTTTTGAGACAAGCCAGAAAGGTGTCTCTGGGAGCATCCAACAGCACAGGATAAAGGGGATAGACACAGTGGAAAGAATCATCTGGTAAATCCACATGGGTTTGATTAATTGGTTCATCAAAGACACTATTATTATCCCAATGGCAAAGGAGGTATGTAAATGGATGGACACACACGTGCGAAACTTCATACCAATGAATTCCATCACATAGATGAACACTACCACATGATAGCCACTTGCAGACTGAAAGACAAAGAAGGGGAGGAGTCCATATTTAAGGTCACATTTACATCTACTGAGAGGTCTTATCTTTTTGCAAATCACATTTAGGTAAGAAAGAAAATGACAAAGGTTTTCTGAAAACCCTTTCACCTTTGTAAAATGGCATTCAGTCGGATCATCTTTCTTCTTCAAATGGCTCCTTCTCTCTTTCCCCACTCTTCCCATCCCAAATGGCAAACCTGAGAAGTATTCATGACATCACTGCTGACACGACCTTTTGTTTCATTTACATGGTCCATTATGCTGTGGATGTACTTCTCAGTTCCTTCTAGATGCACATACCTATTTACCTACATGCATAAGGTCTTTATTGTTAAATTCTAATCGTTAAATAGGGACAAAAATTTATGGTAACTAGTGGGAAGGAAAACAGATTTGGTTAAAACTTTCACAGGCAACAATAACAAAAAATTGACAAATTGGACTTCATGAAAATTAAAACTTCTATGCATCTAAGGATACTATCAACAGAATGAAAAATATTCATTCATTCTCTGTTCGCTACAGAACAGAGAAAATACTTGCAAATTATATATCTGAAAGGGGATATGCCAAAAACTCAACAACACAAAAACAAGTAATTCAATTCGAACAAGGGCAAAAGACCTCTGTAGACATTTCACCAAAGAAAATACACAAGTGGCCAATAAGCACATGCAAAGATGTTCAACTTCATTATTAGAGAAATGCAAATCAAAACCTGGAGATACCACTCCACAATCATTAAGACATTAATCAAAAATAAAAATTAAAGCCGGGTGTGGTGGCGCACGCCTGTAATCCAAGCGACTTGGGAGGCTGAGTCAGGAGGATCGCAAGTTCAAAGCCAGCCTCAGCAACTCAGTGAGGCCCTAAGCAACTCAGTGAGACCCTGTCTCTAAAATAAAATACAAAATAGGGCTGGGGATGTGGCTCAGTGGCCGAGTGTCCCTGAGTTCAATCCCTGGTTCCAAAAACATAAAAAAACAAAAAAATTAAAAAATAAAAATTAAAAAAACAGAAAATAATTGTTGGCTGGATGTAGAGGAATTAGAACGCTTGTGCACTGTTTATGAACAGTGGTAAATGGAATGTAAAAAGGTATAGCTCATATGGAAAACAATACAGAATTCTTCAAAAAATTAAAAATAATGTTACCATATGATCCAGCAATTCCACTTCTGGGAATATACCCAGAGAAGTTGAAAGCAAAGGGAGTTCTCAAAGAGGTATTTGTACAGTCCTTTCAACAGCAGTTTATTAACAATAGCAAAAATGTGGAAGTAACCCAAATGTCTATCAACAGATGAATGCATAAGGAAAATGTGGTGTGTGTGTGTATATATATATGTGTGTGTGTGTGTGTGTGTGTGTGTGTGTGTATACATCACTAGATAAAAATCTGGCTAGTTTCGAAACTGAAAGGGATCCTGACACATACCACGACATGGATGAACCTTAAGGACACTACACCAAGTAAAACCAGCCAGGTACAAAAGGACAAATGCTGTATCATGGTTCCACTTAAATGTGGTATCTAGAGTAGTCAAAATCATAAAAGCAGAAAGTATATGGGGATTATTAGGGGCTGGGGAGAGGAGGAATGGGGAGTTATTGTTTAATGGACACAGAGTTTCACCTGTGCACAATGAGGAGTTCTGAAGATGCACAACAGTAATGGCTGTCAAACAAACGGAACATACTCTCACTGAGCAGCACATTCTAAATGGTTAGGATGATAAATTTTATATTATGTGTATTTTACCACAATAACAACAAAAAATAGAGGGGAAACTTGTGGTATAAAAATATGCCTATCATGCCAGGTACACGCCAGTAATCCCAGCAGCTCGGGAAGCTAAAGCAGAAGGATCACAGGTTCCAAGCCAGCCTCAGCAACTTAGCGGGAACCTGTCTCAAAATAAAATATTTTAAAAAGGGCTGGGAATGTGACTCAGTGGTTAAGTGCCACTGGGTTCAAGCCCTGGTGCCAAAATATATATAAATAAATATATATTTTTAAATAAATAAATAAATTTAGATTATAATAACCATATCTGATCAATCAAATGATGAGTATTATATTTGGGGGCAGGGGGTTGAAGGGATTAGAATTTTTCCTACAAAATCATTTCACATTTGACTTTGACTGCACAAATCACAGTTTTTTTGTTTTTGTTTTTGGGTTTTTTTTGGAAAATTATCCTAGAGCACCACTGATTTACCCAAAGACATCTCTTAATCCTTGGATACTCGAATCACTTTTTGGAAAACTCATCACATCATTATCCTCACAGGTGTTTATTTTTCCACATGTTAACTGGTCTCTGCCAGATCCAGAATTTGGTCAAGGTATGGGATGGGATTCAGGCATTTTTGCCATTGCTTCTGAAGACTGTTTTGTTATCATGCATTCCTAGTAAAAGCTGTGTGTTCACCTTGGCTCAATCCCACAAGGATGTCCCTATGATGACAGAGGACTGAATTACTAGGAAGCAGCAAAATGCTCACTGGGGACTATTATACCAATGGTCAGTTTGATATTTTCACGACAACAACTTTTATTTCCCCACGCAACCTTGAAATGGCAAGACTCAGATAATAAACCTTGATCATCAGGACCCTGTATCCAAGAACCTAGAAGTTGCTGGGTTAAGTGTTTGCTCTGTTACAGCAAAGGTCATGATAGCTACAAATACCACGAACCACCCAGCTAAATTAAGCTGTGATGTCAGTCCCTGTCAGGTTTTTCAATGCTAATTATTTCTCATGAGGCTATTCCCACTTCCTCCCTGATTACTTCTGTCACTGGAATCACACAATCCACACACAAGTGTCTAGATAATTTCAAAGTAGTCCCTGAATCCATTCATACCCCTCACCTCCGCTGACGATACTCCTCACGTCAGCTCTGATTCTATCTACCCATAGCTGCCAGCATGACCACTTCAACCCCACCTATACCCCTTCAGTGGATTCCACTGCCTTTAGGAGACAGAGCAAAATCTTTACCATCCCACAAAGACCTGTCTTGGGCCCACCACGCCCTTCAGCATCATCAGTGCATCTCACCTCCTCTCCATTCTCCAGACGTTCTGCCTTTAATTCTTTCTCATCCCAGGACCTTCTCACCTGCTGCTACCTTTGCTGAAATGTTCTTTCACCTTCCCTCAGAACTAAACCACCCCTGATCCTATAGACCCCAATGGGACCCCTCACCATCCATGTTGTAGGTATATATGTAGGTATGTATATATTGTTTGATTACATAGTATATTTTGTGGAAATCCGTCAATTATTATTTATTATTTGTAATTTGTGCACATTTTTGTATATTTGATTTATTTAACTGACAAAAAAATTTCATACGCATAGGGTACAATAAGGCCACACTTCACATTGTACAACATGTATATATGTTCAAATCAGGGTGAGCTTATCTATCTCCTCAAACATTTATCATTTCTTTTTTGGGGGGTGAAGGTAGTACTGGAGATTGAACTCAGGGGCACTTGACCACTGAGCCACATCCCTGACCCTATTTTGTATTTTGTTTAGAGACAGGGTCTCACTGAGTTGCTTGGTGCCTCACTTTTGCTGAGGCTGGCTTTGAACTCGAGATCCTCCTGCCTCAGCCTCTCGAGCCCCTGGGATTACAGGCATGTGCCACCATGCCAGGATAACATTTATCATTTCTTTGTAGTGAAAGCATTCAAAGTCCCTTTCAACTTTTTTGAAGTTTTCAGGACATTATCACCATCTATCATCACCCTACTGGGCAATAGCACACCAGAACTTATTTCTCTTATCTAAATACAACTTAGAGCCTGCTGACCAACTTTTTCCCCATCTCTGCCTGCCCCTTACCCTCCTTAGCCTCTGGTAACCACCATTCTACTCTCAACTTCCATTGGATCTACTTTTCAGATTCTGCACATGAATGAGATCATGTGGTACTTGTCTTTCTGTGCCTGGTTTATTTCACTTAACATAGTGATGTTCCATTCATGTTGTCACATATGATAGGATTTCTGTAATTTTTTTTTAAAGATGTCTGATCAACATCTTTCCCTCAACTGTAGAATGATTGAAACAGTCAGGTCTGGTTTATTTAATACTGTACTCTGTAAATCAACAAATATCTGAGTAAATGAATCTGTCTGCGTCTCCCATATTTGAAATTCTACCACAAATTTATTTCCCATGAAAATCAAAGAAAAGAGTTGCAAAAATTAAGGCTACATTTCACAGATGCAGCCTCATGTTCTTGGCTCTGTGAACAAATGCAGGGTATTTTGCAAGACTGAAACAGATATCTTTAGAATTATCTTCGTAAATCTTCTAAAAGGGACCTTCAGACTTTCTCTGTACCTGTACCTCTGCAGAGCCATTAGTCCCTCCAAAAGGTCTCTCTCAACAAATGTGACACTGGAATTACAGATCCATGTCTTCAGTAGTAACAGAACTACTGGTTGCTATATTTCATATGACAAACTCTTTACACTTCTAAATATATGTGTTTACTTTTATTTAGGGTGCAACACCTTCAATTTTCCTATACTTTTATATCTCTCCAACCCTTGACCATCGCTTTCCAGCTACTAAAACTCAACACACCACCGTGTTCCCTAAAGGTCCTGGGGAGGTTGAAGTCCTTGGCTTGTCTCTGGACCCTCAACATCCACTCTGCCTAGAGGGGCTTTTATGCATACTCCGCTCTGATTTTATTAAGATCACAAATTCTTCCCCCAGATAAAAACTTCATCCCATTATTCTTGCAGCAACCTCTAATCAAAAAAATCACTGCTGCTGTTGTTTGATAGTTTGGAAGCCTACCTAGAAGCCTCAATGATCATGGAAATAGCTTCCTTGCTTGGTGGTCAACTTCTGGTAATAATTGCCATTGTGAGGTGTGTCTGCTCTGTGTATTGTAACTGCGGGTGTTTACATTGAGTCTCACTGAATCCTGATAACAGCTGGTGAAACGGGTTTTATTTTCTATAGTTTACAGACTAAAAACCACAGCCCAAAGAGGATAGCATATTTGCTTCAGGTTATACAGCTATCATACCAATATATGATAAAAATGGTTTTCAAACTTGTGATCCATCCACTGGACTCCCCCAATTCCCATAAAATAAGGATTCAATGCTTCAGGCTGGAGGTGTGGCTCAGTGGTAGAGCGCTTGCCTAGAATGTGTGAGGCACTAGGTTTTATCCTCAGCACCACATAGAAATAAATAAATAAATAAATAAATAAATAAATAAAATAAAGGTCCATCAACAGCTAAAAACATAGTAAAAAAAAAAAAGATTCAATGCCTCAATTTCATTCTTCTTTACATTATGCAAACCACTTGGACAATACATTTTGTTGATTTGGTTTGTGTATACAGACCCTGACCAGATCAGTGAAATTGCTCAGAAATAAAACAATGCCTTTGTAATTTGGGGATGTGGGCAGAGTTGAGCAAGAAAATTCTGCCTAGTAAGTGGCAATTTTTCATGTTAATGAGTTCCATTCTAAACATAAGTCATTAATACGCCACAGAAAGACTTCTGCAGTGGAGTGAGCAAAGATTAGCCGCATCCTTGATGTCTCTCACTAGATTCTAAATGAGCAAAACCAAAAAAGTGTTAAGGTTGATATGGAGACACTGCAGTAAAACTACAGTGGTAAAAAGCAACTCACCGCGGCAAGAAGAAAGCGTGAGGCCAAGAAGCTGTAATAATCAAACGTAAATACTGATGCTATTCCAAACAAAAATACGCCAACGCTTGTGCAGCACAGGACCATTCGCCTTCCTATTCTGCAAAATAAGGATCACACAGCGGAAGAAGCGAAGTTGGGTTGTAACAGCTCAAGCATCCACTCCAGTTCATGAAAGACGAGTTACCTATGTTTCTAAGAGCTTATTGGAGTTATTCGTACATTTATTTTAGGCAAATCATGAGTTAATATATGATTTATTCAAAAGACCAGCATTTCAGTGGGGAAGCCCGGAGCTCAGCTGCTGGTCCACACAGTCACTCAGGTCCACTCAGATTCTGCATCTGCATCCATCCTCTCTTCTTCTTGCCTCTTTTCCCTCCAAAATACTATTTTGCAAAATGGGTGCAGCCTTGTTTTCTTGGCTCTGTGAGGCTCTTGGATCACACCTCTTCCCACCTCCTCTGAGATCTTAACCTACCCATTACTTCTTTCCCTCTCTCTTTCCCTTTCCTCTAAAACTCATTCTTTTAGTTAAGTCTCTTTCATCCAAAAGATGAGAATCTTTTCTTGATCCCACGGCTCCTTAACCACCTTATATTTCCTTCCGGTTGACTCATCAGAAGGGAGTACCTGCTTCCTCCACTTCTACTCCTCCTTAGCTGACGGCGGCCAGGGGCAACCAACTTTCCTAAGTTCACTTTGCCATCACCAGGGACCCCCAAATTGCCCATCTTGGTCCTCTTCTGCCTGTCTTTTCTGGTAGTACTGACCTTGCCTATTTGTCAAGGCCCTGCTGTTTCATGGCTTACAAAATAGCACTCCCAATTGTGCTCATACCTCTCTGATGGCCCCTGTCTCAAGGCCAACCTCTCCTAATATCTTCTACTGCCCTGGTGACTTCATCTACTTCCCTAGTTTGGATTCCTGAGCATGTGCTATTAACTCTATTTCATGTCCTGCATAGCTGCAATCTTTCCTCACTGTTGTGGTTGCTATTAAGTTTGAATATATCCCTCTTCCCCCCACCCCACCATAATCCAGAGATAGTACAAACTAACTGAAAAATATCCAGACATGCTTCACTCTCCTCTGGAGCTGCTCTCTCCCTGTCATCCAGGCTCCTAACCCTTATCCTATATCTCTCCCGACTGCCCCTCATCCCTTTGCATACTAGTCACCGAATACATCTGTTAAGAAATGCTTCCCACATAGGTCTTTGTCTTTCTCTCCCTGCTTTTCCTGCTTTGGCTCTAGCCTTCACTATTTCTTCAATGGTCTTCCACCTGATTTTGCCAACCTCCCACCAATAAACCTCCCCACACTTCCTTGAAATGAAGTAATCGTGGTCATGGTTTTGTTTTGTCATTTCCTTTATCCATCCTGTACTTCTACAACCCTGCCCTGCCTGCCAGGCTACTTGCATTTCTCTGCTGCACCAAGCAAACCTGCTGGTTGGACTGATTTTTTTGCCTGAAGGGTGCCAGGCTCTCTCAAGAGAGTTGCTTCTTCCCCTTTGGAAAGCCATCTCTTCTGACAACATTCATGGAGCTTTGAAAACTCAGGTCAAATGTGAAGTCTTTCTTTCATCCCCTGGGGGTTCATGGCAGAAATTAAGACACAGGTGGTGCAGTAGTTATGCACACTGGCCCGGGCCCAAATCCCAGCCCCACCCCCTCCTTCCCAAGTGAACTTTCTATGCTTTCTTTTCCTCATAAGAAAAAAAAAAAAAAAAAACAGACAATACTGCCTACTTCACAGACTTCTTTAATAATACTACACAAGATATGTAGAATAGTAGATAATACTTAGTTAATTGTCCATAACCATAAATGTAAATTGTTATTATTATTTTTAAAGTATTTAGCACATTTCATTAAAATTACCCATTTAAGAGTCTTGTCTTTTCCACTGTTAGCTCCATAAGAATGAGATCAGATCTTCTTTCTTTCTTTTTCTTATAATAATATATAATGCATGCATAGTATATATACAGTACAGGGAATAACAAAGACTCAAACACCTAGAAATCACTATCCAAGACAAGTAAGAGATCATTGCTAGTCACTCAATAACTTCCTGTACCTTCTGTGATCACAAACCTCCTGCCCAATTCCAGCAGGAGCCA
The DNA here is from genome assembly GCA_020662805.1 of Glaucomys volans. Taxonomy (NCBI): domain Eukaryota; kingdom Metazoa; phylum Chordata; class Mammalia; order Rodentia; family Sciuridae; genus Glaucomys; species Glaucomys volans. Next base: position 353,351 of record JAJEJO010004592.1, on the reverse strand, counting down.
GAAACCTTATTTTGATGATAATCAATTCCTTGGTTTTCATTCCATTGAACTACTTTTATGTGCAACACTAAATGATACAGGTTATTGTTTATAAACAATATAGGTTAATATTGCTATATGATTTTAAACTTTCTATAGCAGAATAATACCATGTGTGTTAATTATGATTTGCTTCTTTCACTCCAATTATGTTTGAGTAATTCATCTATGTTGTTTAATATAGATGTGGTTCATTCATTTTCATGGCACATATTCTTCCTGCTCTAAGAATATACTACAGGGGCTGGGGATATAGCTTAGTTGGTAGAGTGCTTGCTCTCAAGCACAAGGCCCTGGATTCAAACCCCAGCACTGCAAAAAAAAAAAAAAAAAAAAAAAAAAAA